>QZGG01000971.1:0-34127 GCA_006409495.1 Sedum album
GCAGTTAATACACAAAGACATAAAGAGACAAACTACCCATTTCATCAAACACCCAATTTCAAGAACAAAAACAAAATGAAAAGGAGACAACCCTCAAACCCCAAATCAATTTAACATGGACCCTACTTGTAACACAACACAGTTTTCATAACTTGAAAAATCAAGGAGACGCATAACCTTCCAAAACTCACATCTTTCATCTGACTACTTAAATCGAAAACGCTGGAATCCAAATACTCTCATAATAGAAAAAACCATCACTAACCCACTTACCAAAACCCATCAGACAGTTGAATTTCTCATTCTTCAAGTCCAAACACGGAGAATCAGGGTACGGCGGATAACGTGGGGATGTTGATTGCGGAAATGGCGTAAAAGTGGGTTACCAAATCAACTGATGTTTATAGCAGGTTGAGAGTCAGCGTGAGCAGGTTGATACGAAAGTGGGAGTGGACTGGAAGCAAATGAAATCGACGTTGTCGTCGTCGGAAGACGAAGCTGTGAAAACAGTAACTGATACGATTCGAGAAGATACGATCATACGAAGACGAAGATGGTCATCATCATTCTTTTTATAATAATTGTAGTCAAATCCCTAAAGTTTCCGAAAATGCAAATTGAGCTATGAACTTGTTTGGTTTTGAATTAAGAAAATTAATACGACAGCTGCTACAGTCAACCATGACCAGCAGGCAGCTCTATTTTTTTCCGTCACCGTTACCGTGAAATATTGTCTCCCCATTCCCGAAGTTAAACGGCCCCTCTAACTCCGTTAGTCCGATATAAGGCCGTGTTTCTTTTTTAAATTTATTTGAAAATAACGAATGGTTAAATATAAATGAACGGCGGCTCTGCTACTGACGGCTACACGACGTCGTTTGTCCCACTACGTAGGGACAAGGCACTCAGTTTCAGAGTATCTAATGCATAGGAAGATGGCCACCACATTAACTCCAACCTTTCGTGAATGCGACAACGTTCCGCACCGAACATCAGTTCGACATTTCTTGTTCTTGATTTTTGTCCATGATTTATATTTTGATAAATTTCTCGGCCAAAAAACTTACATGCAGGAGCCTTGGACAGCAGAAGTTTACTGATTCATATCGTTTGGTACTCACCGATAATCAGTACAATCAAAATTACTCCATTTAACAAATTCATATTTTTGAATAAAAACATGAGAGGAAGATGGATTTTGAATCTTTGAAAAGAACCACGTTTTGAAGTCACAATAATGACAATTCCAAAGCCTGTGTCTTGAATGCACTGACTTATATTGAAATATTAGGAGCAATGAAATGGTACTGCATGATAGAGCTTTCAGTTTTTGATGATAGTTTAGAACAGAGGGGTACTCTTTTGAGACCCGGTGAGACCCTGAGACCCCATTATAATCGTTGGTTGGATTTGTTTTTTGAATTCAGATTGTGTCACGTGAAGGTGAGAGAACAATTTCTCTCACCTCCGATGTCGAATTTCTCTCACCTCCACGTGGCACAATCTGAATCCTAAAAGTAAATCCAACCAACGATCATGTCAAT
Source organism: Sedum album (assembly GCA_006409495.1). Lineage (NCBI taxonomy): Eukaryota > Viridiplantae > Streptophyta > Magnoliopsida > Saxifragales > Crassulaceae > Sedum > Sedum album. The sequence goes on from QZGG01000971.1 coordinate 1,545, forward strand.
GATAGAGGTCTCATCTAATAGTAAATCTCAAAAGAGACCACCTCATTTAGAACATAGGGACATTAACTATCTTAGGTGGTCTTACTGCCTAATGCAGACTAGACTAGATGGATACTATAGCGAAAGTTGCCATGTTGTTGCATTCATGTGTCATTCACCTACTAACCCCATGAAATACAGTACTTATTATGCATAGATGTGTCACTGTGTGTCCCTAAAACTTAGTCTGTTTGACACAAATATCACAGTGTCGACAGTGTGACAGTAACCCTGGTCTAATCCTGAGCTGCACGTCCTTTGAAGTGACATGCTAGTGGCCGTTGTGCTCAACTACATATCCATTAAAGTGATGATGAAACATCAGCAGCCGATGTTTCAGAGAAACACAATCGATGCTGGGCCTTACAAGCCCAAAACCTTGATAAATGGGGCACTAGTAGTTTTGGGCCTAGACACCTCATATTGGACGGCCCGATGCTATAAATACTCGGCCCATTTTTTTGAGACTTGTCCCTAGCAAAACTCGTAACTTAATTAATTTCACGTCGGGTTCAAAACCCAAATTATTTATTTCTACTTTCTATTCCATCACGAAGACAGTGGGCGGAGTTTGATGCTCCGTTTGGTTGCATAAAAAATGAGTGAAAAAGAAAGTTTGATGAAAAATTAAAAAAATTGAGTATGTTTGGTTAAATTGTGGAAAATGAAAAAAATAACAGAAAACAATATAAACTTTTCTACCATATTTTCACGCATCCAATTAGAGGGTAAAGATATGGAGTTTTCAGCTACTCTCTTATTATGTTACTTCGGAGAAGATTTTGACGAACAAATTTTTCTCAAATGAGTATAACAAAATTAATTATAAGAATGAATTTGATTAATTAAAAAATCATTTATATTTTAATCATTATATTTATCAAAATGAACAATTCTAGGTTTGATAAGTTTATCCAAATAATCAAGAATCAAGATTCACTTTATTCATATTTGCCATTGAAGCAGTACTGAAAAGTTTCTAATATTTACAATCACATCCCCGAAGTATTGAGAAGCGATGAGCTGCGAGCAGAAGAAACAAGGAAGAGAGGCGTGAAAGCCGGCCTAGATTCAGAAGCGTTGTAGAGAGAGAGAAACAAGCGAGAAGGAATCTAAATCCGTGTCCGAATCGATTTACTTCATCTCCTCCGCCGGCCGGAATAACGAATCAATCTCCACTGCACAATTTTTCCGATGCTGAATCGTTGATTTGTGTATTGTGTTGAATCGGTGGAGTTGAGCGCTACGGATTTGGCCGATCCTTCATGTTTTGACTATTGCAACTTCGGATTTGTTTGTTGATTTGTTGAAAATGAGCACTGAGGATCAGCTTAGGGCATCTTCAGCTCCAGTCACACCGCCGGAGCCGCTGGAGTGGAGATTCTCTCAGGTGTTTGGGGAGAGGACGCCCGGAGAGGAGGTCCAAGAAGGTTTGTGTTTCTTAGTAGTTGGGCGTGCTGATGCAATGAACAGCTTTTGTTAGTGTTGATAATGTGCTGTGTGATCTTGTATGATTGCTTCATTTGATGTTGGATTTTATGCTGTGTAGAGTGAGCATTAAATTCACAGGATCCAGCTTTAGTTTAATTTTTCATATCTGCTTGAGTCTGTAAAGATCTGTGGTGATCAGATTTGCTAGCTTCTACTTGATTTGGCAAATCTAGTCATCTTCTGCATCTGAAGGGTTAGTTAGAGTGTGTCGTGCAGCACATAATGTTGTGTTTCCAAGCTAGCTTTACGAAATAGTTCGGTAATTTAACCGTTAGGATTAGTTGTAAAGAGCATTTACAACTTGATCATTCTTCCCAGTACTTTTGATTTTTGTAATCATTACGTGTTCTAAGCTAACCTTTAGGGAGTTATGTGATAAGAGACAAATGGTTGATTTTGTATGTCATACAGTCAGGGGAGGCACAATCATTTTAAAATGAGTGATGCAGCGCACACGAGCGCTATTTAGGGTCCTAAGTTTTTTCTATCCAATTATGAAACGGTATTGAATGGGGGTTTTCTTGAATAGGCTTTGTGTGGTTTGTCGCCCTTCCGAGAGACTCTCAGACCGTTACTCCCTCTTGGGAAATGTTTCTTTACTTTGCAACTAATGAAAAATTTACCTTTAAAGTGCTCCATCTCATTGGTCTTCGTTGCGGAATATGTGCGGATTTTTATTATAGAGGATACATTTTTGCCATATAGTGTGATGTAGGTTACTAGGTTTCTACCGTCATGTTATGTCATGTGAAACTTTTATAATATAAACTGTTGCTGTTAATTTGGTCTCGCTGGCCCCTGGACTAGTGTACACACCAATTGCAGACTAGTCTTTTAAGAAAGGAAAACAAACTGTACTATCAACCATGATTGTTAGTAATATTGTAATACGTAATCTCATCGTAAACTTGAAATGTTTGTATCAGTTTGTTACTGTTAATTATGCTACTCATGTTTGTTGCGCGTTGAGTTCTATGTCCGTATTTATTTTCTGAAATGCTCAATCACAAAGCATTGTGTTCGGATGTCTGATTAATGTTGGCAGTCCCTGTTTCTCAATATTAGTGGCTGGGGCATAATTAATTCCTAGAGTATTTGACGTTTATGAGTGAGGTTCTTTCCGAGAGCTTCACTCAAGGCCAGCTCGGCCTTGTATACCGTGAAGCATTTGCTTCAGGCCTCTTTCTAACTTCACAAAATTGTACTCCAAAAAAAGGCCTATTGTAAACAATGCATTCTAATTCCAAAAAAGGTCCATTTCATCTCAAACAGGCCACTGAACGTAACATGTGTAGTGTATTTTAAAAGCTCAGCCCACATTAAATCCTCTAGCAGGCCCTGGATTTTATACGGTGTATTTGAATTTCATTCTTATCTGTTTCCCGATATTTTTGTGAAAATGGAAAAGGAATTATGTAACTTTAATAGTTGATGATAAATGTAGCGATTAGCTTATACAGTGTCCCTGGAGAATTTATAATATACAGCAGTGCAAGGAAGTGTTAATGTGCTTCCTGTAGATTACCTTGAATTGTCATGTTTGGATTTTCATGGTAGGTTGGACTGGAATCATCTGCTGTGTTTGTGTTTTGACCATTGGTTACATTACAGATTCCTGATGATGTGTCTTTCGTTGCAGTTGATATAATTTCAGCCATTGAGTTTGACAAATCAGGCGATCATCTTGCCACCGGTGATCGTGGGGGGCGAGTTGTATTGTTTGAGAGGACAGATACAAAGGATGTGTGTTTTTTACTTGATTGTTTGTGATCATGCGTAGATGAATCATTTTTTCAAGCCATAAACATGTATTTTCCCTGCAGAATGGTCCATCCCGGAAGGACTTGGAGAAGATTGATAGTCAACCAGGCAGGCACCCAGAGTTTCGGTACAAAACTGAATTTCAGAGTCATGAGCCGGAGGTTAGTCTTATTCTGTATCCTTATAGGGGATATGTATGTAAATATGTCAATTGCACGCTAGCTGTAATTCTAATTGCATGGTTCACTTGCTTTTCAGTTTGACTATCTTAAGAGTTTGGAGATAGAAGAGAAAATAAATAAGATTAGATGGTGTCAATCAGCAAATGGTGCCTTATTTCTTCTGTCTACCAATGACAAGACTATCAAGTATTGGAAGGTAGGCTAGCCAGTTTTTTTATTTCCTGATTATAGCCTTGATTTTTGTTTGATGCGCTTCTTGTTGCTCACTTATATCTTTTACTGTCTGGAAACTTATAGGTTCAGGAAAAAAAGGTCAAAATGATTTCAGATATGAATGTTGACCCCCCAAAAGGAATAGGGAATGGTGTTACATCTTCAAATATCAAGCCTAAATCAGTTGTTGACAATGGGGGTTACCCTGATAGTGCTAATAATAGTCGTAGCAACGATTCTTCTTTTCTTCCGGCAGGAATTTCGTCTCTACGCTTGCCTGTGGTAGGTCTATTCTTGCTCAGTTCTTCAGATATTACAGTGAATGTTGACACGAAACATTATGTAATAATTTACTCAGCATGGAACGACAATCATATTTGAAGTGTATTCTTGAAAGTGACATCTAACCTATCTCCATCATTCTTTGATTTTAAAGGCTATGAACAATCTTAAGCAATGTACTTGATAGTGATACTGCTTGCCATGTTGTTTCCATTTATATTCAAATACACAGGAGACGGATGTGGTAGATGTTTTAAGCATCTTATTTATACTTAATAATAATTGTTAATCAATATTAGTATTGTAAACTTACGACTATAAAATGATGTGCAGGTAACTTTTCATGAGGGCAGTCCAGCTGCTAGATGTCGAAGAGTTTATGCCCATGCTCATGACTACCATATTAACTCAATCTCAACTAACAGGTGAATTCATGTATAATATTCTTTTCTTCTTAATGGTAACTGCATTATACTTGGGGCTTAAGTTTTTCAGCTTGTACAAGCTTTGCTAAGCAAGTATGAGTCATCTTTAGGTGATATTTTCTGGACATCAAATTTGTGGTATCTTTGCTGTTTTCCATATCATTATTATGCAAGGCAGAAAATTAGGTCATTAATCTTTGTCTTCTTCGCCAACATGTACCACTCATCACATAAAGGTTATAAATAGGTAAGAAACTAATAATTATCAATCAGGGTTATTGACTACATTTGTCTTAGGGGAAAGCTAGTTTGGTAGGATATTCTGATATTTTGCAACTATTAACAAGATGTTAGTCTGATATACTACAATTCTCAGCGATGGTGAAACATTTATATCTGCTGACGATCTGAGGATAAACCTCTGGAACTTGGAAATTAGTAACCAGAGCTTCAATATTGTTGACGTGAAGCCTGCAAATATGGAAGATTTAACTGGTAACCTTGGTCATGTTTCCATTTACAATATTGATGTATTATCGAGTTAACTTCTTTGTCCGTATCTGTGATTTAACGGTCACCTTCATTGTTCGTGAAGAAAAGCTCATGTTAGAGTTTAACCTCTCTGCCATTGCTCTAACTTTAACGGTCACCTGCATGTTTTGATTTTGCAGAGGTGATAACATCAGCTGAATTTCACCCCACCCATTGTAATACATTAGCGTACAGTAGTTCTAAGGGTTCAGTCCGTCTCATTGACCTGCGCCAGTCAGCCCTTTGCGACAGCCATGCAAAAATGTTAGTTGAATCTGATTTGCACTTCTTACTTTTAAGTTTTGAAGTATTGTGGCACGTGCACTGGTTGATATCTGTCACTGACTAGGAGACCCTTACATATGCGGCAGATGCTATTATGCCTGTTAACCGCTTAACTGTTTGCAGATTTGAGGAGCAAGAAGCCCCCAGTTCAAGATCTTTTTTCACAGAAATAATAGCTTCAATTTCTGATATCAAATTTGGGAAGGATGGAAGATATTTACTCAGTCGTGATTATATGACCCTTAAAGTCAGTTTTGTAACTCATACAATATGTACCATCCTTATGCATTTCAGCTGTTTTGATTCTCATTTTGAGTGACATCTATCTGCCAGTTATGGGACATCAATATGGACTCAGGTCCAGTTTCGACCTTTCAGGTTCATGAACACCTTAGACCGAAGGTAAACAACAACATTCTGATCCCCTTAAGAAGGTGGTTCCTTTTTGGTTAGTGATTTCTAACGGCTCTAACCTTGTTTTTCTAATCAGCTATGTGATCTATATGAAAATGATTCCATCTTTGATAAATTCGAATGTTGTTTGAGTGGGGATGGACTTCGAGTAGCTACAGGTTCATACAGGTATGTGAGCATAGTCTCAAACTAGTTCCTTTTCCATCTTTCACACTTGGAACCTTAAATCAATCTTGAACTAATTTATTGCAGCAATCTTTTTCGCGTTTTTGGCTGTGCTCCTGGGAGCTCTGAGGCCACAACTCTGGAGGCTAGCAAGAACCCAATGAGGTGCTGTCATCATCAAGAAATATCTCATCAGCGAATTCTCTTGTGATTACTAATATGCGTTGGTAAAGCTCACCCTAATAAATTGCATTCCTCTTCAGGAGACAAGTTCAAGCTCCAGCAAGACCTTCAAGGTCCATCAGTAGTAGCATCCAGCGTGTTGTAAGACGCGGTTAGTGCTTTTATTAAATTAGCAGACTTGTATACAATTAGCTGCTCTCATATGCTGTTCAACATAACTTAGCTTGTGATCTGTATAACAGGAGGCGAAAGCCCTGTAGCAGATGCAAATGGCAATTCATTTGATTTCACCACAAAATTGCTTCACTTAGCATGGCACCCAAGTGAAAATTCAATCGCTTGTGCTGCTGCCAACAGCCTATACATGTATTATGCGTGATGAGGAAGTGGCATAAAAGAAGGAATTGTTTATGAATAGCCTTGCCATAAAAGTTCAATGTTCCCATCTCGGCCAGGCAATGCACTTCACTCTCTTTCGACGTATTTCAGATGCCTCATTCTCCATTCTTAAGATGTTGGTTGTTGTTATAATTACCCTCACTCAGTGCAGCAGTTCTCAAAAGATGATCCTCCCGCTGACCTGTGTCAATTTTTTCAGCTTCCATCCCAACACTAGATTTATTTTGTTGTACTGTCTTTTTCTCACTTTTATATTCCAGAGAGAATATATAGAAGACCCCACTCCTGTTTTTTATCTGGTTGAAGCTGCAAGAAACAGGGAGCAGGCATGCATCGCATTACTGTGGAGCTCACCTTATACCATATTACAGGGAGTGTACTGAATCTGCTACTAGTAAAAATGTCTGTCCGAGTGGAAAATCATATGCGCTCATCTTGCTCTTGATTAAATTATTTCAACATGAAGATTTTATAATAAAATAGCCTGCGTCTTTATTTCCTATAAAATTGTCATTTGTTTGAGCTATTGTTAAGTTCAGAATGGTTGTAACATTTGCTTATCTTTTATTCTTATATGTGGTTATCTCTGAGGGTATTCGTTAGCCATTGTTTTTACCTTATAGTATTACTGTCCTTGTATTGGTTCTATGCTTTTAAATCAGAAAGAAGACGCAAAGGGTTCTATGTGTGCTATGCCGTATTGGCCTTGTGCCCCATGTTACCATATAAATAGAAGCTGAGGCTTGCCGTGCCACCTAATTGAGTGCAACCCTAAACCAAGGTTAATTTAGCTTTCTTGCTAGCATGAAAACATTGGTTGATATCATGGACCAAAAAAGATCACAAGTTCTCAACATAGTTGAATATAAATCAGCACGAGTTGGATAACTCCTGTCCTTGACCGATTGGGATCAATAACCGATGCTAAGTGTAATGATCTATAAGAAATAATACTTTGCCTTGTTGAAGTTAATCTAGATGCACTTTTGTGTTGTGACTCTTGCAGCAACGTATTCAGCAATAGCCAGGCTTGCTGTCAGACCAGGTGATTCAATGCCGAAAAGGTTTAAGAGGCCAGGTATACCATGAACTTCTCTCCCCTGCAATGACAAATATCATGAATAAGTGCATAATCAGTGCACCTAATCCTGGTGTCAAAATATGTGTCACACTTCATAAGCGATTCAAGATGACAAACCTACCTGTATCACGAAATCAACTGGACTTTGTTTTGGACCAGACAGTTTAGGACGAATTCCAGAATATCCTGGCTCAAGGGAACCATCTTTTAAATTTGGGTAGTACTTCCTCACCTCTGGGTAAAATTTATCTGCTCTACTCGCTCGAACAGAATAGTCATACCTGAATAATAGAATACACATTAGTAAACAAGGGAAGAGTGTTGATGCCCTTGATGTAACGCGCAAACAGAAGTTCAGCAGCCATTACCTGTTTAAGAAGCTTGAAGCATCATCAATTGGGTCAACCCACTCAACATCAGGACCAAATTTAACTTGTCCGTTCAAATCAAGAGTAACATGTACGCCAAGACCACCATCTTCAGGAATAGGGTAAATCAAATGGTTGAATGGAGGCACTTTTGCATTGGATAAAGTAAAATAGCAGCCTCGGGCATAGTGAAGATCGGAAAAAGTTTCTTTGGTTAGGCCACTCAGTCTCCTCGCGACAACTGGAGCACTCAACCCTGCAGAGTTCACAACCAGTTTTGGAACAAGTATGAGCTCCGGACACAATGGAGATTCTCCATCCCAGCTATCAACATCTTTGCTACTAGATACATTGATGTGCACTCCATCCTCTTTCACACGACCACCGGTAACTACGGTGTTGTACACAAATGTTGCACCATTACTCTCCGCATCACCCTATATACATACACAACCAATATCTCTTTTAGTACAGCACAAATTCAACTCGTGAACGGCGTATACAGCCACAAGTGCACCGCATCTCATAAAATATGTAGCAAACACACCACTAATGAAAGCATAAGCGAATGGCTGTCAACAATCCCGGAAACAGGAGATAGCAGAGCTTTAACACACGTCAATTCTGGTTCCAGCCGCATAGCTTCAACGCCCTCCAACATCCTCAAACCCTCAACCCCATTTCGCACACCCCGCTCCTTCAAGTCCATCAATTTCGGCACATCAGAGACTCTAGACGCAACTATGAGCTTCCCAATCTTTTTATGCGGAATAGCATTCTCTTCACAATACTTATACATCAATTCTCTTCCCCTTACACAGAGAGCAGCCTGCAAATCTGTATCAAATTCAGAGCCACTAAAGAAGCTGAAAACATGAATTTTAAATGATTCAAGATGAAAACCCTAACCTTGAGGGAGTTTTGAGGATAGTAAATTCCAGCGTGGATGACTTCACTGTTGCGAGAGCTGGTGACAGTGCCGAAAGTGGGAGCTGAATCGATCACCATAACTTCTCTCTTTAGTTTTGCCAGCTCTCTCGCGACGGCGATTCCGACCACGCCAGCTCCGATCACTACACAGTCAACTCTCTCAGTTGGAGCTTTAGAACAAAACCCCATTTCATGATTGGTTGCGCCGGAGATTGTGGATTGATTTTGCGTCAAGGGTCTGCGTAAAGCATCGATCTTGATAATCCTCTGGAACATGGCTCGAGGACAGTGACAGAGACAGAGTTAGGTTAGGATAAAATTGTACTGTATCAAATTTAGTGGTATTGAACAGAGAGGTGGTCTCTTTTGAGACTCTTACCGTTGAATGAGATCCTAAGCCCTCATTAAAAACCATTAGATTGAATGATTCAATGATTATTTTTTTGTTTGATTTTTTTAAATGACATGTGCACAACACGTGATCACTGTTTGGATGATCCAATGATCTCTTTCTGGGTACCAAAAGAGCATAACTCATTGAACATAATATGAGCTGATCGTAGGAGCATAAATTTGACAATAAATAGGATGCAAGACTCTGCCTTTATTTGCTGTTATTGTTACCGTTCGATACTTCGGCCATAAGACAAATAGATAAGTGAAATGAGAGTTTTTTAACTGCTGATGATAACAATGGTGGCACTTGGCAGTGGCCGGCAGATTTGTTAGACTGCGGGAGAGAGGAGTGGTTTGTTGAGGAAGTGAGCCTCCAAATTGCCAACAACAAGATCAGCCATGGCTTGGCGGGTTTCGATTGTACCACTCCCCACATGCGGTAAGAGTACCACATTGTCCAGCTTGAATAGTTCTTCTGGTACGTGAGGCTCGTTTTCAAACACATCCAGCCCAGCTCCAGCAATACGGCCTTCAATTAAGGCTGAGACAAGTTCAGGTTCATCAACATGAGGTCCTCTACCAATGTTGATAAGGAAGCCCTTTGGGCCTAGGGCGTTAAGGACCTCCCTGTTGATGATATGACGAGTAACTTCGGTCAGTGGGCAAGCAACAACTAGGATATCACAGTTGGAGGCCAATTCAACAACGCTGGGGTAGTACTTGTAACCCGAGTCTGGCTTCTCTGACCTGGAGTAGTAACTAATAGGGCAATCAAACGCTTTTGCTCTCGTGGCAATGGCTGTGCCAATTCTACCCAAACCTATGATTCCGACTCTTTTTCCCGTGAACTGAGTAATACAAACAAAAATTCATAAGAATGTGTACCAGAAATTAAATTCAAAAACGTTACTGAAAAAAGAAGAGAGCCCAACATCAAAAAACAATAGCTTTACAAATATAAGGTAACAATCAATATCCAGCAACACATATCCCTTAAAACTGACAAACAATATCACAAGTAAATGAAGTATTTTTCAATATTCACGTGAGGCTGATGTTGGCCAGTAACATTTTACAATTCAATTATCATGCTATAAATTGACAGGTTTTTGAGAAACACGGCGGCATGCACCTTTTTGAAAGTTCATAACAATCTATCCACCAAGAAAATGGCTTTACTAAAGAAAATTTATGATTACATTTAATACCAGCCAAGTGCCTAAACAACAATATGGAAGTTGCACATCAAACAGACAACTAAGTAACTAACAATACATCCATAAAAGCCAGATGCTCCAAACCAACTCCGAAAGTAAGCTCTCTATGGTACTCATACAAGTCATTACAGGTCAAAACTCACAACTATCTTCTCATGTAACCCTATCAATCATATCACATGAAACAGTTGAGCATCACAATCACGGAGAATCAAAACAACCTGCTCAGGTCACTCTACCAATTTGCAACAACTCAAAATCCACTTTTACAAAAAACATGAAATGTTATTTGTATCAAAACATCAAACACCTTAAGTGCAAAAAAAACAAACCTTTGTAGTCAATCTGAAATCCCCTTTCTTCCATTTACCACTTCTCACATATCGATCACACTCACAAAGCCCTCTCAACGTAGCCAGCATCAATCCAATAGCCAAATCAGCCACGTCATCAGTCAATACATCCGGCGTATTAGTAACCCTAATCCCCTTCTCCCTACACTTACCCAAATCAACTTTATCCAATCCAACGCTAAAACTCGACACAATCTCCAACTTCGGAAGCGAATCGATAAGCTCCGCATTAGCCCCCAACGTCGCGTTCCCGACAACAGCCCTAATTGACTTAGCCTTTGAATTGAAAAACTCGTTTTTCTCCGGCAATGTCCAAAATTTAACCAAATCGAATCGCTTCTCGAGCTGATTCTCCAAGTAGTCCGACATCGGACACGTCATCAACACTCCGATCGACTCCATTTTACGACGTCTCACACTCTCTCGAATCGCAATTGATATTTGATTAAGAGATTATCGAATATAATACGCAATGAAGCAACTTTGAACCGACGTCGTTAATGCTTACAAGGCTGAATTTTGATTAATTTAATTTTGCATATACAATAAAGGCAGCAGATCACGTATAAAGAGAATCAAACCGTATATCAAATCTAATCTGACCAGTATAATTAATTATTGAATTACTTAATAAAGTGAGGTTCTAAAAGGACAAGTAAATAGTTGTGTGACGTGAGACCTCATTCCAATCGTTAATTTTTATTAATCTAACGATTGATATTGATAACCGTCATTCTCAATCATCCGTATATTTTGCCACCTATTTTAATTAACTGATATTATATCCTCATGATTTATTAATGTCATTATCTTTCAAAATCCAAACTCTTACTTAATATAAAAAGATTATCATTTTAACTTGGCATTATATATTTTGATATATATAATCCATCCTTTATTTTTGGTAACCGTATCTACCGTTTTAATATTACTAATGCACAAAAATTTATGCATACATATTGTCGATATATAATCAAAATAAACGATTTATCTGAAATCAGCTTTTCTTATTAAAAATGGGAAACATTGGCAGTGAAGTGTGGCATGAGCTGATGCCATTTACAAGCACAAATCTTATTCTAAAACATACTAAGTAGAGTAAAAACATGGTCACACCTGATGCTGTTGGCTTAGTTACACCACTGGAGTGAGTAGTGGTTTGTTAAGGAAGTGAGCTTTCAAGTTACCAACAACAAGATCAGCCATAGCCTTTCGGGTTTCGAAAGTTCCGCTAGCTACGTGCGGCGTTAGGACTACATTTTCAAGTTTCATCAACTCTTCAGGCACATAAGGTTCATTTTCAAACACATCAAGTCCAGCTCCACCAAGTCTACCTTCCATTAAAGCTGAGACTAGTTCTGTTTCATCAACTAGAGGTCCTCTAGCTATGTTTATTAGGATTCCGTTCGGTCCTAACGCGTCGATCACTTGTCGATTTATAATGTGATGAGTTGATTTATTCAAGTTGCATGAGACTATTAGGATTTGGGTGTTGGATGCTAAGTCAGTACTGAAGAGTAGAATTTGTAGCCTGAATTTGGCTCTTCTGGTATGTTGCAGTAGCTTATTGGGCATCCAAAGCCTTCCAGTCTCTTCGCTATCGCCTTTCCGATCCTGCCTAAACCAAGAAGTCCTACCGGTTTCCCTGCAAACTGAAAAAATGTACATATAAAAGTTGATGCTTATATGGAAAGAAAAGTTTAGATCAAACCTTTGTAGTAAGCTTGAATTCCCCATTTTTCCAGCTTCCTTTTCTGACATACTTATCGCATTCTGGAATTCCTCGGATAGTCGCCAAGATCAAACCAATAGCAAGATCAGCAACGTCTTCGGTAAGAACATCCGGAGTATTGGTAACCCTGATACCCTTTTCTTTACATTTCTCCAAATCAACTTTATCTAATCCAACACTAAATGATGAAACTATTTCAAGCTTAGGAAGTGATTCAATCAGCTCAGCATTAGCCCCCACCACTGCACTGCCAACCACAGCGCGTATAGAGTCACTGTTGTTCTTCAGAAATTCAGCCTTCTCTGATATGGTCCATAATTTTACAACGTTGAATCTTTTCTCCAGCTCTTGCTCTAAGTAGTCTGAAGTTGGACACATCTTCAGCACAGTGATTTTTTCCATTGAGCACTGGAAGAAATAATTTCTGAACTCAATGATTAAGTGCTGAAGCTTTAGTAGAAGTCTCCATTTATTGAGAAATCATGCACATTTTGTAGATGGAAGTTACCCGTCGATGCGGATGCACGTGGGTTTAGGCTGGCATCCGGACACTGCACGTCTCAATCCTGATGCCTACGGAGGATGCCAAACAAATACCCATTTCACCAAACTTGCAAAAACTTGTTGGAAATGACATTATGAAAAATAGGAGTGTGAGCATCTTACGAAATGGTTGTGCACTTGTGCAGATTTCATTTTTGAATGTATATTTCAACCAACATTGATACTGGCAGGTCTTCCAAGAGATTTTGCTAACGTTGACTTGCATTTTTCAAAGCAAAATCAACCAATAACATTCCATTCTTAATATAGATAAACTGCATTAAATACCAGGCACTCAGTTTTTTCCAATTTACTTTGCCAAAAGTTTTAGCACAAATCTTAAATAGATTTTCTCTGAAAACATGCATAAGACCTTAATTTCCTCACCCTGAAAAAATAGAGGATGAAGATAAACTAATACCCCAAATCACCTCCAGATTTTTCTCTCCAATTTTTTTACAGCAACCAAAATCATTCTGGATTTTGGATTGCTAGTAGCTCTTTCTCCCATCTTATTTTCCTTTATCCAATATTCTTAGAAAAAGTTACAAGCTTTTCGATCATACGTCGAATCTTTTTTTTGTTTGCTGATTGGTTTTGAGTATTTTTTTCAATTTAGGTAAGATGGGCAGGGAACAGGACACACCATCAGGTAAATCTTTTATGTTTTATGTTTCAGATTTTGTTTTTTTGTCTCAAGAGATTTGTCTGTGTCATATAATATAGTTTCATTTGCATCATGCAAAAGTGTAACCTGAAACTGCAGAGAATAAGAATATGGTTCGAGCATTTGTGTCGCCGGGTTTTTAACCTGTAAGGTGAATACTGATGTGATTCTGGCTATGGAATTTTATCAGATGTGGAACTTATCAAGGAGAGGTTTGCAAAACTGTTATTGGGTGAGGATATGTCTGGTACCGGAAAAGGCGTATCTTCCGCTTTAGCACTGTCCAATGCTATCACCAATCTTGCCGGTAAACTTGAAGATGCAATACCCTTTTCACAAATGTCTGATCTAAAGTATCTGATCTTGTAAAAATCCCAAAGACTTATTTATTTCTAAAATATTTCTGATGTGTTTTTAGCTTCGGTTTTCGGGGAACAAAGCCGTTTAGAGCCAATGCCGCCTGAAAGAAAAGCAAGGTGGACGAAAGAAATCGACTGGCTTCTATCTGTCACAGATCACATAGTAGAATTTGTTGCTTGCCAACAAGGGAACATGGAGGTAGCTTTTTTCGTATTTACGGATTTTTTCTAACACTGTTAACATTTTTTCTGATGCTTGTATTTCCTGCTTCATTAGGTCATGAAAACACAGCAGCGCAAGGATCTACACATGAATATCCCAGCTCTTCGCAAGCTTGACGCGATACTTGTGGTATTTAGGATACCCATTAATTTCAGGCCTCAGCGTGAACCTGCGTTGTTTGGAAATGGAACTTTACTGATCATTTTCTGTTTTTTACACTGATTTGCACAGGCATGTCTTGATAACTTCCAAGGCCAAAATGAATTTCACTATGTGTCGAAAGATGCAAGTGAAGCAGAAAAAGGGAAAAGAAAAGATGACAAATGGTGGCTCCCTACTCCTAAAGTTCCTCCTAATGGTCTATCCGATGTAACAAGAAAATGGTTGCAGTTTCAGAAGGATTCTGCAAACCAAGTACTTAAAGCAGCCATGGCTATAAACGCGCAGGTCCTGTCAGAGATGGAGATACCCGAAAATTACATCGAGTCTCTACCTAAGGTAACTTAAGGAGAAGAAAAAAATTGTGGCCTTAACTTTGAAGATATATTCTGCGTAAAAATTTCATGCATTGTGTCAAATGCAGAATGGAAGGGCTAGTCTGGGAGATTCGATCTACAAGAGTATCACTGTAGAGTACTTTGATCCGGATATGTTTTTTTCGACGTTGGACTTGTCGTCAGATCACAAAATTCTTGATATTAAGAACAGGATTGAGGCTTCCATTGTGATATGGAAGAGGAAAATGAACAATAAGGAACAGAAGTCACTTTTGGGATCTTCGGTTAGTCATGAAAAAAGAGAACTTTTCGAAGAAAGAGCAGAAACTATATTACTTTTGCTGAAGCAACGGTTTCCAGGATTACCTCAATCTGCATTGGACATTAGTAAAATTCAGTACAATAAGGTAAACATTCCTTTTCTAGCAGACATTAAGTTTTTAGCGCGGTATGAGTAAATATATGGTTATAGTAAGTAATGTATGCGCAGGACGTGGGGCATGCTATTCTTGAAAGTTACTCGAGAATACTCGAAAGCCTGGCGTTTACGGTGATATCAAGGATTGAGGACGTGCAGCATGCAGACTTGCAAGCTCATTATCCATCAGCAGAGAAGAAAAGGGAATGGTGCCTTGTAAGTCCAAAATCGAAGGCGGTGGATGAGAATGATGGACCTATTTCCATGACATTGTTGGATTTCATGGGTTGGAACATGGACCAGGGTGGAGACACTGAACAGAAAAAAGATTCAACTGATGAAGCCAATAAAGATGATGGAAAGTTGCATATGATCAAGGTCTCAACGACCCCGACCGCTAAAAGGGAATCGTACATTGAGAAATTGGAGAACAATGGTATGGTAAGGAGCCCCTCCGAACGCCATTAGATAATAAAAACAAGGTGTTATGGATAGATGAAATAGGGAAATGGCGGAAGAAACAAGCATATGGAGATGTGAGCCAAATTGAGTTCCATTCGAATGCGCATTTTCTTCGTGCCCAAGTAGACGATAACAAATGAAGTTCTTTTCAAATCTGTGATCTTTTCCAATAAGTGACATTGATGTACTTGTACATAGATGTATTCTCAAAACTATTCTTGTGTGAAACAAGAGATGGCATTCTGTAATCGATAGAGCTCAAACTGAGCTGAACTGCAAAGTTCACAAGCAAAAACAAAGTACGTCGACAGCAGGATTCGAACCTGCGCAGGCAAAGCCCAACAGATTTCGAGTCTGTCTCCTTAACCACTCGGACATATCGACAACCTTGTCGTGTTTTCGACTTTTTATTTATAACGTTTTTTAGTCATTTTTAGGAATAATAAGCTTTGGATTGGTTGATGATTGATGTATAAAGATTGGATTTTTGATGTTTCATGGGGATGGCATCTAGGACCACTTCAAAGGTCGCTTCATTTTTGTCATTGTTGCATTTACCAAGTTTTGAAAGCCCACCACCTGCAAGCTGAAAAAGTTTGCTTACACTGGTTTGATGTCTTTTTTTTATAAATGAGTAGATGGAGTCAGACGAATAAATGAGATCAAGGACATGATACAATACAACTATGTATTGATGAATTCTAATGTAGGACAACACGATAGCTTGATACAATAATATTTATGTATGGAATATGTTACACTCATTTACTTTTAATCTTGGAATATCATGAACAATTGTGTTTTTAAGGACTGTTTGAGTGAACAAGATCTAAGCAAAAGTCATTCAAGAAGTTTTATGTAAAAGAGTTTTGCTATATGCATCGACTTTTTGATGAGTCACTGAATTTTGGGTTATAAAAATAGGGCTAAAGGGATTTTACCAAAATACCCATAGATCGATAAATTTTGAAAACTGAAAATCCTGAACATGAGGGTATTTTAGTAAAAAAGAAGAAGGCAACCAACTGGATAAGGAAAAAGTATGAAAATTGATTTATACTATTTTACACTATAGAATACAGATCAATATGAACCCAATGAAACGAAACTAAATGAAAGAAAATAAAATAAAATTGAATTACCAAATTGTATGAGAATGAGGACTGTGGTGTCTGTGAAAACATGTACTAGTGAATGTGATGTGTGTGGTTTGAAGTGTGTTTGAAAGAGTGTGATTGTTCTTTTGAGGTCAGCTTTTTTATTCTTTTGTCTGCTTCCTGTCCGTTCGTACTTACACGAGGGAGCTCAGCCCTTGCTGCTGCTGATGCTGCTCACTGCTCTGATCTGCCTCAGGCTAGGAACATGCATGCATCATTACATATTTACATTACATGCTGCCAACTGCCAAACCAACTTGTCCAGAGATTAGATCTCCATGTCTCAGTCCGAATCTTAAACTAAAGCTTACTCATTTCACAGACCACAGACACACACTTTACTTTACATTTTAACCTCAAATGCTTAAAACCCATTTAGTGTCTCTGCCACTGTCTATAAAGGTGAAGCCTTTAATGCATTTGATTAATAATGTTTGTATTGAGCTTGAAAATTTGATAGGTTTGTTGAGGGAATTCTGAGATTTTGTCTGATTTGAGGGATATCTAATCTTTTTTATGTAATAAAGTTGATAGCTTTAGGCCAAAAGGGACATGAACAGTTCCTTTTAATGCCACTGTTTTATTTGAGTACTCCTACTCATTGTTTATCATTATTACAATGAGATTAGTCCTATGCTTATAGTATATGATGAGATTAAGGTGAGAGGGTATTAGGAGACATGTGGGTCCTTTTAAATAAAAATGGAGTAATGTTTACTTTTGAATCTTAATCATGAAATATGTTTCATGATTATGTCTCATGTTTGAATGGCCAGACAATACTTGTTCTATTTTTTCTCTCATTCAATGATTCTTCATTAGTTCATTACCACCATTCCATCATCAAAGTTCAAACCCTCTCCACTGTCTGTGTCTTTTTTCTCTTTCTTTCTTCTGCATAGAAATCCCAACTCATTTTTAGTTCCCAAGTCTGCTTCTTTGTGTTTTTGACTGTTGTTGTGGAGTTGTTTAATTATGTCTATTACACCACCAATGGAGCAGCTAGACTACATAGGCTCAAGCAAGAACCATGAGGCCTACTCATGTCTCAAAACTGAACTGAGTTTGAGTCTTCCAGGCTCAAATGAGTCAACCCCAGTAGTTGAACTTTCATTGTTTGATCAACAAACTCAGCCTTTTAATCCTAATGGGTATTCAGTTAATATTGAGAAGAAAGGGTTTACTGCTGATACATGTGGAAAATGGGGTTTGTCTGTGAATGGTGGATCTGAATGTGAGCTAAGGAAAGGTGCTGCATTGTTCTCTTCACGTGGAGTTGGAGTTGGTACAGGTGTGAATGTGTTGGAAAATGGTTGTGAAAAACTTGGTCAACTGAAAGATATGGAGATTGATTTTGTAGCATCAGCTTCTCAGAAGTCTCCTCTAGAGAAGCCTCATTGTGATGTCACTGCTCCTTCAACAAAGTAAGTTTTTTTGTTCTAATAGTTGAGATTGAGACTAGTCAACATGAGTTTGTAATGGAAAACACTTGTTTTAAGTATGCAGATTGTGAGATTGCCTGACTGTAAACTGTTGCTGTTTAAGTGCTCTCATGTCCTGCCATTCACTGTGTGCCTTGTGATATTCTCTTTTAGTTTCTGATACTTCCATGTATAACCCTTGTTTACCTCCTTGCATGGAACTGCTTTGTCTTATTGTCATTGTTCTCTTAATTGTGTTAGGCTGTTTAAACTTGAAGCATGCTTGAATCCTTTCAAAATGTAGATTAATGTGAAGCATGAATTACTCTTTTTGTTTGTTGAAGTTATACCAATATGGTCTCATTGCTAAGTGATTGATTTTTTTAGAATTTTTCATAGAGCGCAGGTGGTAGGATGGCCTCCAATTCGTTCGTTTAGAAAGAATTCAGTAGCTTCGGCTAGTACTAAGAACTGCAATGAAGCTGATGGGAAGTCAGGGTTGTCTTGCTTATATGTGAAGGTAAGCATGGATGGGGCACCATATCTTAGAAAGGTTGACTTGAAGCTCTACAAGAGTTACAAAGAGCTCTCACTGGCTCTCAAGACAATGTTTAAAAGCTTCCCAGCGGGTAAGCTACATTTACTAGTGCATTTCCCATAAATCTGTTCAGTACTTTTCATTGACGTGTTTTCTATGTGATAAAGAGTTGGTGTACTTCTATAATTTCAGGAAAAGATGGGTTATGCGATGGCCACATGAATGACACCACACCTCAGGGTTCTGAATGTGTGCTCACTTATGAGGACAAAGATGGTGACTGGATGCTAGTTGGTGATGTTCCTTGGGAGTAAGTCCTGACTCCTGCACATTTGATACATTTAGTTACAAATTTCTCAAACCTCAAACAACTTCGATTCTGACTTTTTGTTGTGTTTTTCTCATTTAGTATGTTTACAAGCTCGTGTAAAAGACTACGAATCATGAAGGGATCAGAAGCAATCAGGCTTGGTAAATCCTCAACTCTCAGGGTATATAATCTCAACACTTTCGAATAGAACTAATTCTTATCTCTTTGGCTTACAGCTCCATGAGGTGCTTAAACATTTTAAGATCAGCAGAAGGGAACATTTATTTTTCGTTGATTGGGTTAAAAGATTCAAGTGAAGAAGATTACAGCTACAAGTCAAAAACTCCTATGCAGCAATTCTGTTTAGTTACCATGATGTTATATTGAATGTTTATGTCTGTATCCTGCAAAAACTATCTTACTCGCAAGTTTGATGGTATATTTATACATATAGTTATCTCGATTGTCTACGAGTCATTTTACAGCTCTTTCGATAATTTTGTACTCTAGGTAACAATATTTGAAACATGATTCAGCAACAGGGAACAGGTAAAATGAGAACAATGTTGGATTAATAATTCGACAAAGACAGGTATCTGAATGTTTTTGCTAATGAAGGTACCACACACCATCTAAACAGGCAAAGCCTTGTTTCTCAAGAGCAAGAAACATGATCTAGCTCTACTGTTACTTTAATACAACTACATAGTCAGTTTCGACTCATTGGGAAGCTCCTGGAGTCATTCGACTTTGAATCCTGCTTGATCTCCTTACAGGAGTCACAATGATCTTCTCCACACCTTGAGCTTCCTGTTATATATAACAATGAAGATTTGTAAAAAGAAATATGCAGTGCAGTTGAATCAATGTTTATCAAGTGGGTCAGTCATCAATGGTGTAAGTATTCCTTACCTCTTTCTTTCGAAACATCATCTCAGTAGTGAAACTTCCATATGAAGGTGAATCAATGGATGAAGTGGGAAGCTGCAAATTCATCACACTATTGCATCAGTAACTAAATGGAATGAAACAAATATACTAAAAACATTTGTTAGGAACTCACCTCTTTCTTGAGATTTCTTCTTTGAGAGCTTTGGCCTCCGTACGGAGGAGTTCCTGTAGTGGAAGAGAAACCGGAAACAGCAGGCTGACTGGTCGACATCTTCATGTTTCTTTGAGAAAATGAGTAGGTGCTGTCATTATAATTTTCAATGTAATCAGTTCTCAAACTATAACTGCTGACTTCCTGCTCGCCGAATGTGTACTCTCCAAGCAATTCTACCCTTGGTGCACCTACACCACTGTTGAAACCGTCTGCCCCGGGCTTTAAATTCGATGAACATGGAGAATGGTCAACTTTTTTAACATGGTGCTGTACTCTGATAGCATCTTGTTCTTGTACACCAGATGATACCTCATCTTGCGGATTTTTGTCAGTTGCTTTCAAATTCTGATATACCAGAAACCCAACAAATGCAAGAAGCAACGAAGATACCATACAAATGATCACAACTTTATCAGTTTCTTTAAGAGAACTCAACAAGAGCCCATCATCCACCATGAGAGTAGATACCATTTCTGAAATTTCTTCAACCTTCTCCAAGTCATTCAGCTTCTCATCAGTTACACTCTCGGTTACATGTTCCACTCCCCAGTTTTCTCCCACTTCAACCTCTTCTACAGATAATTCTTCAAATACAGCGATTTCAGCCACTGCCGCCTCAACAAGCTGATCGACTTCATCATAAGCTGCTTCACTCGATTCACTTAGCGGCTCAGCAACCTCAGTTTCAGCGTCATGATTTTGAATTTCTATGCTGTCTGACGGCAGAATGAATTCAGGTGTAGCAATCTCTTCTACATGTACGAACTCCTCGTCCACAATACCACCTGCATTTCCAGCTCCAACAACATCGTACATGACTTCAGTCCCATTTTCCATTAATGCAAAATCTTACCATCTTCAGAAGCTTCAAGTTGATCCTTTATCGACACAACATTTGATTTAGCATCATTGACAACTAAACCAAGATCCATGACATGACTTTCTTCAATCTTCAATTCATTCAACCTCAGTGGTTTCATCATTGTCATTATCAGGTTCTCTACTAATAATCTCATCCTTTATTCCATGACTTGCTTCCTCATAACCCATTTTAGCCAATTCATCTTGAATCGCAGGCGCACTAGCATTTCCATGAGTGAAGGGAGCTCCGTGTAGGCCACTGTGAACCTTCCAACCATCACCATTCAAGCCTACTGAATCAGAGTTCATAGAAGAAATATACACTATGGAAACTCCTAGAACAAATATCACAAACCACAACTTCAAGAGCCTTTTCAAGCTCCAACTGCTCTCCACTTCTCCTCCCTCTTCGAACTCTCCCTCTTCCTCGTCATCATACTCATTCCAAAGAGTGGATACTTATTTCATCATCATCCTTGGTTTGCAAAACCTCACTTTTACTCTCACTATCTCATTTGTTGTCCTAGTCTCCAGCTCTAAAATGTTGGTCATGTTTGGATCTTTTACCTTTTCAACATCCTCCTGATGATTCTCAATATTATCACCGATCTCTCCGCGATCTTCAATATTCTCAAGGACATTGTTGTAATCTTCAGTTTTCTTACCAGCTTCCTCCACATGTTCCTCTATTTCCTCCGGAAATACCCCAGCATCCCCATCAAGTTGGGTAACATCCTCTATTTGATTATCAATCTCTCTAACATCTTCAGTAACTTCTCCTTTTTGCTTCACCAAAAACTCCTCAAGCTCACCGCTAGACTCAGACTCCGAAGATGTACTGTCTATCATCTCATATCGTCTGAGAATCTCGCTCCTCCGGTCAGGTTTATACAGAAGAAACTTAGGCCTGGGCGAGCAGTAGTTAAGTACTGGATCATAAGGCTTAAGCTTGGCAGCCTCCTCTCCATCTTCAACACTACTAATCTCATTGACACTGGAACTCAACGAATCTGTTGAAGCACCTAAGTCAACTGATCCCTGCTTGAGATCAAAGCTCGAAGATCTTCTACGATGGAATTTACCACAAGTTGGCTCAGTAGCTTCACTGCCATTCCTCTCTGCTAGAATTTTCTTCCTTTGGGCCACTGTCTTCGATGCTGCAGAGATAGTTGGTGACATGAAGTTCTTCTTAGTTGAAGATTTCATCTGATTCCCAACTCGGACTTGTGTGGCGATTCTCTTTCGCCTCCACTGCTAATCATTAAACCAACATCACTTCAAATTGACATTTTATCAAACATCTTCAGTACTCAAAAGTACTTCAACTGATAAGCAACAAAACAATCTTTATTTAAAGTACCAATAAACACCATATATTCTGATAGCATATGCTAACAAGAACAACACTAAAGTCTAATTCAACTCGTCGTAAGGCAAAAGAACTTTCTTTTACTATAATAAACCCTAATGAAAGACTACCCACAAAACAACCGACCCTTAAAATGACCTAGAAATCAACAAGATTCAATCAGATGCTAAAGAAAAGGGTTTGAGTGTTGATAAATTTACCTGAAGAAGTGAGCTTTGGTGAAGGCTTAGTTGGCGTTGAAAAAGGAGAAATCTTGTCAACAACAGACACACCCATTTCAAAGATCGATCAGTATCTGGAATTCGTATTCTGAAAGGAATGATTTGAATCAGAGCGCTGGACGAACGGCGAAGAAGTAGAAGAAAGATTTGATGTGTGTGTCTGAAAGTTACCGTTGGAGATTCGGCAATTGAATAAGAAATATTCTCCAACGTTTCAATTTTTGAATTTTCGCATCTGTAACGGTCATTTTATTTGGGCCTACCCAGCCAATCGTAGGCCTAAATCCAACTAACTGACTGAAGATTGAACGGCCCAATCCAATCGTAGGCCCAATCTAATCGTAGGCCCATTTGGGATCGGGGTCGAATTGTAAATATCACAAAGTTGTCTTCGCTAGCTATGAGAAGAGAGAACAATGGCGCAACAAAAGCAAAATCGACACTGACAAAACCTCAGCAAAATCTTAAACCCTAAAACCCCTTGACTCGCTCCAGTCCCAATTAATGGCGGAAGCGATTCGCTTGGTTCAGTGTCTGGAATCATACGTTGGTGATGCTGCTTCTCCGTCGCGGCAGGTCTCACTTGTTATTCACTCGATTCTGTTGTGTTCAACTTCCATTTGTGTTTTTGAAACTGTGAGCTGAATTTAAATTATTGTGTAATTTTAATTGTGGTGAGTTAGGCTGAGAGCTTGGATGCAATCGCTAGTATGCTGAAGAATGATGCGATCACAATGGAGCAATTGGTACAGTTTTTGTTGATTTTCTTAAAGAATTGCATTTCTTTTGGCTTGCTTGGAAGATTTGGTTATGTTCTTCATGGGATGATTGCTTCAGGTAATAGCAATGGAGAAGTATTTAACCAGTATGGATCATGTTATACGTGGGAGAGGTATGTAAGTTTCTGTAAATTTAATTGTGAATGATGGAGGACTGAGAGGTTGGGGTTACGAATAGTGATGATGATTAATGGAGTTCATGTTCAACCTCAGCCATTCTGCTTCTTGCTGAATCACTTGCTTGCCTTGAATCGAAGCCTTTGAGTGATGTTGCCGTACACACATTGGTAGCATTTTTCAGTGATAGACTGGTGAGAAGTTACCTTTGTCCGGATGCTTGTTTTTTTAATTAATGTTGCATGGTTCTGCATGTTTCCCTTCTTATTTTAATGTCAAGATGAATTCATGTAGCATTGTATTGTACGTTGAATTGTGTAATTACTCATATGATCAGATTAACCCACCAATTGTATTTTGTAAGTATTATTTCAGTGTTGCTTATATTATCGACCATAGGAATGAAATTAAATTCTTAACTATGTCAGGAAGACTGGAAAGCTGTACGAGGTGCAATAGTTGGGTGCTTGGCATTGTTGAGGAGAAAGGGAAACATTGGAGCAGTTTCCAACAGCGATGCAAAGACTATCACTCAATCTTTTTTGCAGAATTTGCAAGTGCAGTCTTTGGGAAAGCATGATCGAGAGGTAGAATAATCCTTTGGACCCCACCCACAGCCGATGTACTAAAAATTTCTAATAAGAGCACCTAATTTACCCAAGTATACATTTGACCTAACTGTCATTGGCTATTTCAGCTATGCTTTCAGCTATTAGAATGCTTGCTTGTTCACCATCCTGAGGCAGCTGCTGATAAGGTATTCTATTTATTGCCCCAACTATTTGACTTGAGCTTCGCGCTGTTCCATTTTTGACGCATTTCATGATTTTTATCACAGTCTACTTGCTGAACTTAAGGCTTTGAGGCTTATATTTACAAATAACACTTTGTCCGCCGTAGTCTTTGGTATGCATCGCCTTTCATAAGGTTTATTCCACGTATACTTTTACAGGGTGATGACCTTGTGTATGGAATCTGTGAAGCTGCTGATGGAGAAAAGGATCCCAAATGCTTGTTGATTGTGTTTCATATTATAGAGGTTTTGGGACAAATATTTTCAGATCCTTCTTCTCCTCTCGAGACTTATGCCGGTGATCTATTTGATATCTTGGGTTGTTACTTCCCTATTCACTTTACACATGTAAGTTTCTAGTTAACAACTGGACGTGCTACTGTTTCTTTCTTAAATATATAATCCTCTATTGAATCAGAGCTAAAATAACACCCTATTGGTAATTCCGTGCCGCCAGGCGAGAAAAATGTGATAAGTTAACTTCAGTTTGGATCATGACAGGAGAAACAGAAAGTTAAAATCAATTCCCATGGAATAATAGATGGAAACGATTTTGCATTTTTTCTTTTCATCTTCCTGAAAAACCAAATACAGTGATTTTCTCTTGCGTTTTCTTTTTGTCTTTGAAAAAGAATGCAATGGGGCTTAAGAGTGTTGCTGCTCCTAAGGTCCACAATGTGAATTGAGCATATATTCTTTTGATTTTTTTCTTCCAATAAATAGTAAGCCATCTGAAATATAATATTTGGCATATTGTCACACATATTATACATAACCCATAAAGGTCTAGGTGTCATTGATTGCATTAATTTTTTCTTGATGCAGCCAAAAAGTGAGAATATTGAAGTGAAGAAGGATGACCTATCAAGACAATTGATGGTACGGAATTCATCTAAAATTTAAAGGCTTCCTTGATACTAAATGTGGTACAATTATATCTAAATATTTGTCTAGCTGCTGTTTACTTAGTAAATGCCTGGCATCTTCTAATGGACTTTACTAACAACTTTTTCTTTTCATGTAATAATTATGGTTTGAATTTCACCTATAACTCTATTTGTTGTAGCTTGCAATGTCTTCAACACCTTTCTTTGAGCCGTATGCTGTTCCATTGTTTCTTGAAAAACTTTCTTCTACTCTTCCTTCTGCGAAGGTCAGTAAGAAATCATCTTCTTCAAACCTTCCTGCTGTCTCCAGTAATTAAATTATTATCACCTACTTAGAAGTGATGGTTTCTGCTATCATCATTGTTCAGGTGGACTCGTTGAAATTTCTCAATGGTTGTCTTTCAAAATATGGAGGGGAAAGAATGAAAAAGCATGCTGAATCTATCTGGTCATCGATAAAAGAGACTATCTTTGATGCTCGGCTGGATCCTACATTATCATTGACCAGAGTTATTTATGGGAACACAGTCACTAGAAAATGATGTCGCCAAAGAGGCGCTATTACTTCTTCATAAATTGGTGATGCAAAATGATGAACTGTTTTCAAGCTTGTTGGTTAACGATGCAGACATTGGTATTATTATCAATTCGACCGTGAATATTAACAGTCAAATCAGTAATTCATTGGAGCATATGCAGAAGTTGCATGCTGTTGGTTGCATTATGTATATTTCTGCCAAAGCATCCAGTGTTTCTTGCAGCAGATTGTTGAAGACTCACTTTCTTCGCCTAATAAATGCTAGTGCATCTCAACTAGAGCTTCATCTCTTTGCAATATGAATGGAAATGTTTCCCAGTCACAAACCCTTAATGTCAGTGCTCTCTACCTATGTATTGAGCTACTAGCAGCCTGCAGAGACCAAGTGATTGACAATACAGACCTCACTTCGAAATCCGCAGTTGCTTATGATACATGTTCGTCAATTCTCAAAAGTTATTCTGATTGTTTAATTGAAGGTTTCAGTGCTGCATTGCTATCAAGCCCGGACAACAGCATTTATGATCAAAATGCAATTGTTTACATAGGAGGTTTGCAACCATTCATGTTTCTTTTCTACCTAAAGTAATATCTTCACACTTTTGCATGAGATTGTCCTTTTCTGACATCATAAGTGCTTATTTATTTCTTTGTTTCAGTGAAAGGCTTGGGTTTACTGGCCACACTTCCAGAAGATCTCTCATCCATATCAAAACCATTTTTTGACGAAATTCTGAAGACATTTATGACCATCTTCACTACTAAGTATAACCATGCCTCATTATGGAGCCAGACAACAAAAGAATTAGTGTTGATTGGCTCATATGTTTCTAAATTTATCGACTCTGAAAGGATGTTGAGTTTTACATCTCTTGTCATTGACAAGATGGTTCTGCTGACTTCGTATGACGACGGTAGCATTCCACTACATGTGAAGTTAGGTACCATTTGTGACATCAGTATTACACATCTGAATTTTCTGCTGAGAATGTATCAAGGGTTGGAAGATGTGGTATCAGCAAATTTCTCTGTTGCAAAAGTATGCTCTTAGCCTTTTTTCAATGGTTGAATAAGCTTTAATGTGTCTTTCTCTTTGGCATCGTGTTACTAGTTCTCCGTGTATAGCATTCTCATATCACTTTGTAATGCTAACAAATATTTTAACTGAAATCCCAACAACATTTTTAGGGGATTATCCCATGTGTCTTTGGGTATTTGGTTCCTTCGAATATATAAAGCGACTTCTTTTTTGTGCAGAACATTGGAAACATGAAATCTGCTGAAATTATAAACCAGATTATGAAAATATATGCTACAAAGGTTTTCCCGAGGTATGATTGTCATTGCTCTCTACATCTGAATTCATTATAAGTCGTGACATTGTTTTACCTCCAATATCACTATTCTTATAATTTTGAACCTTTCCAGCCTTGGCGAAGCAGGTGCATTTGATGATACATTATATCAGTTTGCCATCAATATTTGGGATCATGTTGAAAAAACTGCATACGAATGTACAAGTGTGGATATTGTGGAGAAGGTACATTTCTACACTTTGTCCTAAATTTATATGCATTTGCTTGAACGTGTTGATGCCATACATAAATTTCGTGCTTCAATCTGTGTTCACTTCCAGGAGATTTTGAGCTCAATAATGGTGGCAATGAAAGTTGCAGTAAGTTACTGTACGGCAGAAAGGCAAAGAAAAATTCTTGATAAAGCTTATATTGTACTCTCTTCTAGTGATCCTTCTTTATCGGCTTTCAAGCCCAGTGACATTTCGTCTCTAGTGAAAGATGAGCTTCATGCAGAAAATAGACACAACGAACGATTCATAAGTAACTGGCTCAAGTCTGTATATGCATCGACCATCATGGCACTTCGTCCTCAAACATCTTTCCCCAGTGAAAGAGAAAGAGTGATTCACTTGTTTGTTACATCTGTTCTCGAGGCCATATCCCTGCTGCTCAGGCATTGGGCTCAATATTTAACAAACTGCCTATGAAAACTGATAAAGAATTGATATTAGTGGACTCTTCTGTAAAAGATTTAGTATCTTCATTGTTCAATGGTCCTTCAAGCAATGGTTCTGCATGGAGTTGCAGCGGAATAAACAATTCAAGTGAGGAAGAGCTTCCAAATTTGAGTTTTAAAGCTGAAGAGGCATCACTAGTTTCTGTTTATGCCATAAGGGGACTAGCATGGATGGCTAAGGGCCTTCTTATGCGAGGTCATGAAAAGGCTAATGGCATTATTAAATTATTGTTGAGTTTGCTGGTAAATAGTGATAACCTTGAGGCTGTGTCGGTGAAGCCTGGTTTGCGTGATGATCAAAATTTGCTTGCATCAATAATGGAAACTGCAGCAGATGCATTTGATGTCATGATGAATGACTCTGACATTTGTTTAAATACAAGGTTACATGGTATCATACGCCCACTTTATAAGCAACGCCTACTTTCTACCATGATGCCTATTTTATCGTCAGCAATCAGGAAGTGTGGTTCGCCATTTTCAAGGTACTTATACTCGTTTTCATATTTAAAACATCATATAATTTTAAATGAGAGTTACTCACACTGTTTCATAGGGTTAGTGTGTATTATGTTTCAGTTGTTAAAAGTTTTCTGTGTGATCCTTGTTTTGACTCTCACAACATGGTACTCATTCAGAATATTGTTGTTGTAGAAATATGCTGTACAGGGCGTTTGCACATATTCTCTCAAATGCACCACTTGGTGCTGTTTTGAATGATTCCAAAAAGGTAGTCTGCCTAGGCTCATCACCGCAGCTTTTCATATTGTCTGCTTTTAAAAAGTCTTTTTGGTGACCATTGATGCAACCTCTTGCAGCTCATCCCTGTATTAGTGGAATGTTTGTCCCTATTGAGCACGGATGCCTTGAACAGAGAAATCATTCGTCGCCTACTAGTTGTTCTATCTACAATTCTGACTGAAGAAAGTGGTGAGTGCATAGATTTCTATGTTTGTCAATAATTTACTACCAATCCTTTGGATTATTAATAACACTTATTTGTTTTCATGTGTTGTGGTTGCAGGACAAGAAACTGTTAAAGAAAATGCAAATATGATAATTAAATGTCTTATTGGACTGGCATCCTACCCTCACATGATGGTATGCAGTACGACATTGCGTTCTGATAATATGAGCATCTGTTAGTTCTAGACTGCCAATTTATGATTTTATTCTCTTCTTTCAAAATGTGTGTTCAGTTTGTAAGGGAGACATCAATTCAGTGCCTTACAGCATTATCTAGACTTCCCCATACAAGATTGTATCCAATGAAAAGTGAGGTAAGTTGATGCACCACCCTGCTTAGCATTCTTGAATACAATGTTCAAGTTTTAGCTCTATTTTTCATCCTTTTAGGTGGTAAGAGTGATTTCAAAGGCTGTAGATGACCCCAAAAGAGCTGTACGTATACAAGCTGTCAAATGCCGTGAAGCATGGTTAGAATAATAAATCAGCTCTCTATCTAGTTTTAGTTTATGACTCTGTTGTCGAGAAGTTTGATTGCTGGTGTCATCTTTGCAGGGAATCAAATACACTTTAACTATGAAACAGACAATCCGCACCACTACTCAATGATAGCTGTTATAGTTGATCAGAAAGGGAGGAGGCTACGTTCGATCTAACCTGGCTCCATGGACTTGACTTCGCTCGAGGTTTTTTGCATTGCCTTGTTGGATTCAGAATGGTAGCGCTTAGTAGACACAAATTTACGTGATTCTGCGAGCAATGATATTGTGCTAGATCCGTAAAAGTTTCAGTACAAATTACTTGACATGTGAATTCTTTTTTTTGATTGAAAGAGTACTAAAACTCAAATGGTACAGAAGGAGGACTTAATCCCAATCGACAAGCGAATGGAGACCTCGAACACAGAATACAAATAATCTAAACGTAGTGTGGACGATAAAAAGATAATCTCGGATGGGAAGCAGACATGTACTTGACGTGTGAATTCTAGTAGAAGCAGATGTTCTATAGCACTCACTATTTCCAAACTGGGCCACAAAGGCCGACAGTGTTTGGACTGTTAACTTTACGAATCTCATTAAAAAACAATAACTAATTAATAATCACGTAATTATCATTAAATTCGATTAATATGTAGAAAATATTAACGACGCTTTCTCTTAAACTCGCGTAAAACCATGGCGGTAGTTCGAAGGTGAAATTGGGCGTTTAGGGCATCGATCGATCGCTCTTTTCTCATTCTTCACGACGCATCACAGCAAGAAGAGATGCGATTGTCATCGATCGGTAGCTTTCACTTCAATTCGTCTGTAGCATTTTTGACCTCTGATTTGATTCTATCTCGAAGCTAGGGCACTCTGATTCGGATTGAATTGGATTTCTGAGTAGTCGTCTTCTCTTTCGTGGCTGTTACGATGAGTCTGGTCACCGTCAAGGACCTGGTCGAGGAAGGAAAGAAGAGAGGAGTCTTCCTTGCCATTTGCGTAGTCGGATTCTCTTATATCATGTCTTGTACGCTTTGCTTAACCATCTATGCATATCTTACTATGTGTTTGTTTATACATATACTTCTGCTGCTGCTTTCATTTCCACGCCCTAGCATTATATCAGTTTCAGTTCAGTTTCCGTTTTGCAACTGACATTAATCTGATTTGATTATTTATCTTATAGTAGTTGTTTCGAATTACTCGAACGTTTAAATGTTAAAATGACGGATCGTTTTTTGTTATACCTTGAGTTTTAAGATTCTTTAACTTTCATGCCTTGTTTTGACATTTTTTATTGAATTTTTTAGTGACTAGCTCTTCGGTTTTAGTCAACCTACCGGCAGCTCTACTGCTTGTTCTCACTCTCAGATATTTCTCTCTTGATTTTGAGATGCGCCGCAAGGCCATTATTTACAAGAGCAGTAAGCCCTTGGCGAAAGCACTAAAGCATCTATCAGTAGTAAACCACCTATCAGCAATAAAGTCGTGGACAGATCTGATTGGAAAAGAAAAGTTAATTCTCCTGCTGTTGAAAAGGCGTTGGATCAGTTTACAAGACATCTTGTTTCCGAGTGGGTCACAGATTTATGGTACTCTCGAATTACACCTGATAAGGAAGGTCCAGAAGAGCTGGTGCATATTATTAATGGGGTTTTTGGAGAGATATCTTTCCGAATGAAGAATGTTAATCTCATTGATCTTTTGACAAGGTTCTCGATATATGATGCTAAATTTTAAAAATATTACTCTACGTCCTTGTGCTTAAGATGGGAATTTTTTCATAGTTTCATTCAATGATTCAATGGTGCAGGGACATCATCAACCTTATTTGCTCTCATTTGAAGATTTTCCGTGTTGCTCAAGCCAAGATAAAAATGCCTAAATCTGGTTCAGTATCATTAGAAGATCAAGACATACAACTCAAAGCTGTCTTGGATGCTGAAAATAAATTGCATCCTGCTTTATTTTCTGCACAGTCAGAGCACAAGGTGCCTAATTAGTTTTTCTCTATATGATTGTGTTAGTAGATTCTGTTATTTATTCCTGACTGCAATTGATGTAGGTGCTGCAACACCTGACAAGTGGTCTTATCTCATACACCTTCAAATCAGAAGACTTGAAATGCAGTTATTTCCGTTACACTGTCAGGGAGCTCGTCGCTTGCGCTGTGATACGGCCAGTCTTGAATTTAGCCAGTCCACGGTATCTGATTAGAATATTGACATTGCTTCTCCCATGTTGAAACTGCCCTGTTATATGTCTAACCCTCAATCTTTGACTGCAGGTTCATTAATGAAAGGATTGAAAATATTGTCACATCTCGCATGAAGGCAAATAAAACTGACCGTTCAGTGAAATCCCAAATTAAAGTGGTAAAAATGTCTAAACTGATACCTGATCATCCCCAGGATCCTGATTTTTCTGTCACAGGAGTTGAACTTGTGCCACTAAAGGATAAACAACCTGCAACCGGCACAAACAAGATACAAAAGAAAGAGGCGGCAGCAAAAGATCCCTTACTCTCTGTTGATACCCGTTTCTTCTCGCTCATGGCATTCAATGCCAGCTGGCTCTGGCATTGGCGAAGTCCATGGTGTTCAGAGGCAAGGTTCTGGAGGTGAATGGGGTGACGTTTTAGATATCATGTCACACAGGAAAACCCTCGCCCTTGCTCCCGAAAATATAGAAAACATGTGGGCCAAAGGAAGAAATTTCAAAAATAATGAAAGTAATATAGAGCAGGTGCCCCAAAAGTCCGTAAACGGGACTCATCTTGGGAAAGGCGATCCCTTAAGGACAGCGCCTCAGCTTTTGAAGAAGAACGATGGATTTAACACCAAGAATAATGTGCAAGAGAAAAGAACAACCGAAGTCAATGTCCAAAAGTCAAATGATTGTTTGATCAAAAAACAGTTTGAACATTCAACTGTTCCAGACGATGGTGAATTAAGTGGTACCAGCGGCAGTTGGTTTACATCTGAAGATGATGAAGCTAATACAGTGACAGGTCTTGATTCCCCAGAGATTAAAGTTTGGGATAGCAAAAAGAATAAGAATTCTTCTGTGGATCATATTCATCATCCGCTTGAGAGTTTTGATGTCCCTGGTACTGGAAAGTCAGGTAGAGGCCATGCTTCCAGAAATCAGTCTGGAAAAAGGAGATATAAGGTCAGTAGTAAAAAGGCTCCCTTATGGAAAGAGGTCCAGCGAACAAGCTTTCTGTCAGGGGATGGACAAGATATGCTAAATACTAGTGGCCATGACAAGAATGAGGTGTCCAGTGATGAGTATGAATTTGATAATGCGGGTAGACAGCATAGCAGTTTAACCGCTTCATCATCAGCCTCATTTATGTCTGTTCATGAGACTCAGAATGCATCAGA
>QZGG01000972.1:0-87563 GCA_006409495.1 Sedum album
ACGTATTTCAAAAGTGGGGCATTTGGGAAAGTATATTCAAAAAGTAGGGCATTTCTAAAAATTTTTCTCAATTTAACTGCGTTTCAATTTACAGTTGCTATCTACTGTCTGATCAGCAAATCCAGTAAGCTGAGCTCCAGTTTACAAAGATGATGATTTTGTAAAAAATCGAAGCCGAAAGGGTATAAACAAATGTGCGAATTAACAACAAAGATCGAAGCTTTCGGCTAAAAGAAGACGACCCAGATGATCAAAATCAAAGATTGAATATTCAAATTCGAGAAAAACTCAATGCGGAACTCCGCGTAAACTTGTCTATTTATACAAACCCTAATCCATTGACTTCACCAACCAATCAGACGCCGTTTGCACGAATACTAAACACCTTGCTGCGTCTTGTTTCCACATATGAATGCCAGATTTGTGATTATTGTAACACCCACTTGGCAAATTAACGTCATGCATTACATCAGATTTCTTGTTTATGTAGTTTAAGTAATGCAATTTGGGTTAGTGTTGTCATCATTAGAACATTAATTTAGGTTTTTGTGAGGGTTGAAATTGGTGTGATGTATACGGATTAATTGCTTTATGCGGAGAAACAACACCGGATTGGAGCAAAGATGTGATTTTTCTAAGTGGGTTTGGTGAGAAAGGTTGATCTAAGTGACATCAACAAGGATGAACGTTTGGAGGACTAACTCAATGTTGTTTTGAAGGGCTCAAGGGACCAAATGGTTTAATATTGAATTTTGTTACCCATGCTTAATCTTTCATTGTTATGTAAAGATCATTCTTTTTCTAATAACATGTTACATCTTACAGTGTCCCTCTTCAGGCCTGCGCCATTGGTTTTGTTTTTCAATTTTTAATGAATCAAATTTAGTGGTAAGTGACAAAATTTTGAGAACAAATTTGACAAGAAACTATGGATGGAAAGTGGTTATTATGTTCCTATGTTCATGGTACAGGGAGTGCTAAAATGGGGAACTGCAGAAGCAGTTCTTGGAGAGTAGAGGATGAGGAGGTGGTCAATGCAGTTTTTCCACCACAAAGGTGATCATTCCAAATTTAAGCAGTTTTCTCAAACTTCATGTGACCACAGATCAAACTCACCTCCAAAAATAGGTACTAAGCAATCCCAATGGCAATATAAAATCATTGTTCAAGACTCAGTTTCTTGAGGAGATCTACCACATCTATCTGTTCATACATTGAAAAATTGAATTACATAAGATAAAAGCAATGGAAAAGCGAGCTATTTGTCTTATTCTATCGGCTGTCTGCTTCTTGTCCCTGGTTGGGACTGTAGTTGGGGATCAACATTTTTTCGTCGAGGGGCAGGTCTATTGTGATACCTGCCGTGCACAGTTTGTCACCAGAGTCAGTCACAATGTGCCAGGTGAGTTACACGCGATGCTCTTTAAACCAAGAGCAATTTGATGACAGATTTCTTGAACATTGCATTTTCAGTTACCCTTTCGCTCCATTTAGTAACCCGAAAATGCAAGACACAAACTTTCAGTCCTAAAAAAACCCGGCATTGTTAAGATAAATTTGCATAACATGTCTGATGGCCATATTGTGCTTGCAGATGCCAAAGTGCGCTTGGACTGCAAGAACCGCACAACAAACCAGTTGACCTTCAGCGAGGATGCTACAACAGATGCGGCAGGAACGTATAGGATTCCGGTAGATGGAGACCATGAAGATGACATATGCGAGATTATTTTAGTGAAAAGCAGTGATCCTGAATGCTCAGAGATCAGTCAGGGCAGCCATCACAAAAGAGCTGCCAGAATCAGCTTGACATCTAACAATGGAATCATCACACCAACACGCCTAGCTAACCCACTTGGATTCATGAGGAAGCAACCACTTCCAGAGTGCGGCGAAGTGTTTAAGGAACTGGGTATCCTGCCTGAAGACTTGTTCGATTGAATAAAATTCAAATCGCTTATAAGAAGAGAGGCAATTAGATAGTTTCAAGGTCATCCAGACTCATGCATCTCTTCCTTTTTCTTCTTATCATTTTCTCATTTTCCAATAAGCAAATGCTGCTGTTCTGATATGATGATCATACCTGTTTTTCTGCACTTCTAGATACCTTTGCCTAAACGAAAACTGTGAATTTTAGAGACATTCTTAAGAGTTGAGACTCTATATCCTTCATTCTTACACTTTGTCTTCAGAACACATACATTTAAAAGGCTAGGGTAACAAACCAAGGCATGGATAGTATCAAAATCATAAGAACACACAGAAACTGACAAATTGTTGAAGATACTAGAAAGTTCAAGACCTGAATTTTGAATGAAAGGGAAGGCCTTTCATCCAACACAACTGGACCGTATGTTCCAGGCCACCCCGTACCTTTTGAACTCTTTCAAGTTTCAACTTCCCAGTTCCCAATTCAATTTTCTCATCCCCAAACTCATCCCAAACACTCAAAAGATCGAATCTTTACTTCAAAGATCCAATCTTAATGTCCAAGTTCAAAGCTTTGGGTCAAAATCTGAAATGTGGTTATTGTTTGAAGGCCCAAATAGAAATCTGAGCCCGGCTCGTCCTACCCCGTGGCCAAGGATTCATGAAATCAGACCCGAGGCTTAAAGTTGGAAAATGGCGAGTTTTGGATCCTGATGTGTTATGGGTTTGTGAATGATAGTTGGAGTTGGGATGATTGTGAATGATAGTTGGAGTTGGAGACTAATTACTACGCGTAGCTATATTTTGATGATGGGTCTGTATTTGGCTAGGTTTAGAGTCAAGATTCATCTTGATTTGGTGAATGGAAAATGAGTTTGCAGGAAGATAGCTGAAGAAGGTATGCTTAGAGTTTTCAAATATGTTTCTTATGTTTTTGTTGTTCTTATTGTTTTGTCACTTTACATTATTGTTGTGAACTTGTGATATATGGACTTGGAATGGACTGAACTTGGGGGATGATTTGGCCATTTTTAACACAATGATGATGTATAAAATGCCTTGGGAATGTCGGCATGATGAAATGGGACAGGCTTTTTGTGATATATATGCGTTCTGCTGTGTCAATATGTGCCTTGTGTTTGTTGGAGTTGGAATCTTATACCCAAGGCAAAGATCTATCTTTTTGTACTTTTTGAGTGGGAAGTTGTTCCTTCTAATGGTTTAACATGGTCCTAGAATAAGAAGTTTGTTCCAATTCAATCTAGATATTTCTAGAGACTACGGATTCTTGCATTAGAAACTATTGTTTAGCATTTTTGTAAATGTATTCTATTTACTAGTGCAGAATCTTAACTTGGTTAGTTATCAAAATGAAAGATAATTATAATCTCTATTGTCAGGCATGAAAACAAAGAAGATGGAGCAAAATCCAATGCAGGTGGCCCCGGCCCCCGAGGCTGAGAATGACACCCTGACTTCTGAGTGCTTGGTGAAGTTTCAGAACCAGGAAAAATGGTATGTTTTTAATAGTTTTTGAGTTAGAAAAGTCTTGATGTTGTGACACAGCTAGTTTCGTCTACCTTTAGATAATCCAAATAGTCTTTAAGAAAATGATATGAGGGTTTCTGATATTTTCATGGCGCAATATGAGCTTCTGATCATATTGAAATTCAAACATACGTAAAATTTGTCACTTAGAAAACCATTCAACCCCCAAGTATGGGGAGTACAAATCGAGCTCGCTGTCCTAGGTTTTCTAATTATATTTTACCGAAAAAGGAACTTACATATGCACCATATGAACATACTGGTTCTATATAAATAAAAACTCCAAGAAATTATTGAAGAATAAAAACTAGCCAACTCTATTTAACAGAGTTGACCTTCTGAGCCACTTCTACGCCTCTTGGCTGGGAAGACATGTCCACCCTGTGACCCAACACGCCAATCCATTCCCATACCCAAATGGTTATCAAAGTGAACCTCAGATATATTTTCAAAACTACAATTCTCAGAAAATCCAGCCACCTCCTGGCACGGTGGCTTAGCCTTACGCCTCCCTGCTCCAACTGGCACATTCCTTAAGGCTCCGCCGGCTGTCCAGTACCTCTGACAGCCTCTGCAGAAATGTCTTGGTTGATTAACATTATAATTATTAAAATAACAAAATTTTGTCTCCATGCACTTGCATCTTGGGCAAGGTATGATCTTCTCAGGAATCTTCTCATCATTAGGCTGAACTGGATTGTTAAGACCACCATCTTGTTGTCTTTCTTCCTTCACTTCCTTGATTCCCTGCACCCCAATCAGTTTTCCGAAAAGCTTGATCCTGGGCTGCTCCTGACTACTATGAACCTCAGCCATCCCCTCAAACAGATCAAGTCAAAATTTAATTAGAAAGATAGATAGGTAAGAAAGAATGCGATCATAGATGGAGAGCTGTATATGACCGAGCATATATTTATACTCATGTATATAAAAATAAAGATTCAAGACTAAAAGGAAAAGGGTTATACTTTAAATGTAAAGTGCACGGCGAAAAATGAGGCCTTTAAAAGGGACTCTTTTTATATATAAAAATGTTCTTATGAGTGCAGCCAGTAAACCAGGTTTATTTACTTAAGCAAAGGAGAACATCTTGGTATTAGCTTTATGCTTGTTTTTAGCCACGTCATTTCTACATGTAACGCATTATGCTATTACAAAAGAAAAGTCTTTAGGTTTTTTTTAAAAGACCAATTAGGTAGCTTCCAACTTAATAAAGTCCGCAAGTATGAAAAAGCATCAAAAGCTACATACATTATTATCTTGTAAAAATGGTACCTCTTCGGCAGTATTTGTCTTGTGATTCTAAGGTTCACCCCTCAGTATAAGTTTTATGCGTTCGGATTCAGAGGTACATTACTGGAGAGATGAGACCTAACTTTGCCTGCTTAGTGATTAGTAATGCACTGGTTGCAAATGTGATCTGGATTTTAAAATACTTAATGATTGTTTGATAAAGAGTAAGCATTGAATTGAGTACCATGTAGAACTCTAAGTTATTGATCGTCTTTTAAAGAGTGCGTTGATACTTGATCCTAAAGATGTATGTATATTATTTCAATGCTTTTCCTTTTCGATATAAAGTCATCTTTTTCCTGGATTAAGTAGAGAAAGTAACATTTTTTTCTTCCATGATGCTTTTTAGTCCCTTTAAATGCAAGTTTGAATTTGATGATACTTTACAAAAGATATGAGGCACTAAGTTGTTTATTTATTTTGTGATATGGTGCCCCTAATTGAGAGCAGATTCCTGCTGGGGAAAACCTGAGACCTGACAATACCCACTATTTGCAATGTATCTATAATCATTTTGAATATGTTATGACTGGTTTCGAAGTCTTTCATTTATTCAAGATTTTTCATAGTGCAGAAATTAGATCTGAAAAATCAAGCTGAGAACTTTGTGAGCTGCGCAACTACAAGAGACAGGCTAAGTACAGGTAAGACTCTGATTGAGCTTAGGAGTAGTATTTGTAAAATTTGTGATATGTATTACATTTACTTCTGTGTAACCCAACCCATTGTTTAAGTTTAAAGGTTAGATCTTCGTAGCTGGCTCTCAATATATGTGATTACAGTGTGCTTTCATGGCAGATACGAATAAATGGATTAAAGTAACCCAAAAGAACCATTGTTGTGATAAAGAAAGAAAGTAATGTTGAGGATTGAAAAAGTTAATTAACATGTCTCTTTAAATACTTGCTTTATATTTAGTTATGCAGACAATAAAGTCTCTTTTTAATTTCTTATCACAAGTACTTGCATCGAAACAAATTCAAACAAACATGTGATTCACTAGTTTTGTTGGTTACATATATTTTTCATCTTCATATATTTTTACAAACAATTTAACGGCTCCAAATCATTGTATCTTTAAGCTTGAAATTGAACGCATTCTATTGTACAGGGTGTGTTGAACTTTTGCCAGGTCGATGCAGACAGACTACACTTTCAGCTTATTGGGGGACTTGTCAGAGTGTTGCTTGCAGAATGATCAGTGCCTAGAGAATCATAAGGATAAGTGACCTACATGGAAAGTGGTTTTATGGAGGACTTTTGAGTAGAAAAATGTAGTCCAATTATGCACAAGATCAATGTAAACAATGACTTGCAGTCTAACAATTACAGTGTGCTGTGCTGAGACTGGCTACAACTGTTGCTATTTTTTCTTATAAGCTAGAGGTTCATACATTGCGACGGGCTTTAAATGGGCCATGGTAATACAACGCTCGATGGCATTTTGACGGGCCAAAGAGTGGGCAGAAATTATATAATTATTTTGGGCTTCGTGAGTTCAGAAAAAATATCAATGAGATTGAAATTATTATTTTTATTGGATTATAAGAATTAATTATTATTTATAATTAAAAGGATTAAGAGGGGCGTTTATAATGTCGAAAGACCTTAAGATATTATTATAACCGTTGATTTTCAATTATCCAACCGTTGAAATTGATAACCGTCCGTATATTTTACATACTCAACTATCGATTTAAATTAAAAGTCAATTTAATCACAACCGTTAGATCAATCAAATCAATGATTAAGTTAATGTCTACCTGTTTTACAAAACTTACAGGTCCACCTCAATACTAACTCGATTTATAGTAACTTATACAAATTTGAACCATAACTCATAATTTTGAAGGTATTTTGATAAATACATCAAAATACACTCAAAAAGATAAATTTGAACACCAAAAAAACGGGTAAAAAGACAAATCGAAATTCTTTACGATTGAACGTCGATTTCCCTAACAAAGCTCATATCTGATATTCTAGAATAAAGTGCTCATTACTAAGTCACGGAAGTTTCTGTGCAAGTTTGCCAAGAGTACACGCCGACATTGTATTTGCCAATTGACCTAGCCTTGCGAATCACTCTAAAACATGATTAAGTGTAATGAAAAAGATTGATCTAACATAAGATTCGTGTTCTTAATTAGGAGTTTCCAGCTGGTTTGAATTAATTTGTCCCGATAGCTAAGTTGGCCATATAAGATAATTAATAAATTAGTAATGCTCTTAATCTTTGTTATGATGTTGATCTTTGTATATAGATAGTGGGCAATCAAAGATCTTGTTCTCATTGTAGGACACACTGATAATTACACAGTTTTGAAAATTAATAGTGATATTCTGAATCAAATAAAACTGATTTAACCAATGCTGATTTCTTATATAACTAGTGCCAGTATATATAAATGATGGCAATTGGCAAGTGCAAAAGTAATTTTTATGGGCTGTTCTTGATTCTAGCTGCTACCACAATAAGGAGAATTGGGTATCGAAAAGCAGACACATCATGTCATAAAGACATGTCTGATCATATATATAAACTTGCAAAACTTTGATTCATATCCAAACTTCGCTTGTCAATAATGTCTTCTTCTTTTTTGTTTGTTGTTGAAATTCCAGCTTCTCTTTCAAGCAGATCTTCATGTCTCTCCCTTTATCATTCTAGAGCATGCATGAAGTAACGCACTAAATATAATTATTGAGTATCGAATGAATCTCCCTGTAGCAATTATGACATTAATTATTAGAAATATGAACATCTGGTACTCAAAACCCTAGCACTCATTCATGATTTTTTGAAAAATCACCTCATTAGTGATAATGACATAAGTATCAACTATAAAATGAAAATCTTAGCACTGGCAAGACTCATCTAAAATACTACCTTTTCCTAATACTTTTCATTAGTGTAGGGTTGGACAATTTGTTCTTTAGTATTAACCCTAATACTGTATGATTTTCTCTGATCTAACTTTATTTCAAGGGATTAGGGTTTTGTAATTAAGGGTTTTGGTGAAGGTATATATTCTGAACTTTTGACCAAATTCAAAAAATAGTATCGACTTCCTAGAATCTTGTTTTTCTGAAAAAATTAATTGCTACTTTGGTGCTATCAATTATTATAAGTAATTCCACACAACATTTTGCAATTATGATCATGATGCCAGTAGAGAATGATTATGATTTAGCATCCAATGACAGCTGAAAACCTGAATCCGTCAACCTACGACCCAACCAAGTAGACAGAGTAACATGTTTTGAGTAATAATGTTGGACGTAAATATGACATTATTAATACTTATTAAGTGTAAAATGTTAATCGAAAGGGCAGGTTCAAAGAAAAGCAACATCACTATGTTTAGAAGGGTCCCATAAAATGTCACTTCACTTGGAAAATAGGGTCTTCATCATGGAGATGTGATCCTCAATTCTTTCCATTAGCACACAGGATTGACAATATTTGTTGCGAGCAACAGGTTATACATACATCTTTCCAAGCATCCTGATCGTAACATTCTCTCATTCTTCTGTAATCACATCTAGGGTTTTAGTTGTGCTTGTACTGATGAGCACCACAAGCACAGCAATAGCTATGGCCAACAGCAGCCATGATTATCACTACAATCATGGTAGTCATAACACAGTCACTGCCACTGGCGGTTCATCTCGGCAAGATCAAGTCACTCCTCATGTCGCTCCGCTTAGCCGATACGAGTCTCAGAAAAGGCGTGATTGGAACACTTTTGGACAGTATTTGAAGAATCAGCGCCCTCCTATACCCTTATCACACTGTAGTTATACCCATGTATTGGAGTTCATGCGCTACCTTGATCAGTTTGGGAAGACTAAGGTGCATCTCAATGGTTGTGTCTTCTTTGGGCAGCCTGATCCTCCCGCTCCATGCACCTGTCCGCTGAGGCAAGCTTGGGGGAGTCTGGATGCATTGGTTGGGAGGCTTAGGGCTGCTTATGAGGAACATGGAGGATCACAAGAGAGCAATCCATTTGGGAACGGTGCAATTAGGGTTTACTTGAGGGAGGTGAGGGATTGCCAAGCAAAAGCTAGAGGGATTCCTTTAAAAAAGAAGAAGAGGAAGATAGTTCATCATATGATCAAGCAGAGTACCTCTACTGTGACTGATGCACAAGACAACAAATCCCTGCAGATGGAACATCAGCAAATTACTGAATGATGAAATGGTAATTATCCATCTACCCATTGTTTTTAATTAGTTGTTCCTATTGAAATTATCGCATTCTGTATATAATGCAAATAGCAGATTCAACATAAGCCTTGCTGAATATTGACATACTGATATAATTAGTACTACAGTAATACCTAGCAGAACCTAGTTTAATTTTTCTGATTAATTAACATACTAAACAATTTGCATTTTCAGTTTTCTAGATCGAGCTCTGCATTACACTGTAAAGATTTTGATTAACTGGTGTTTTGTGACGTGTGGTAGCTATTAGCATATATCAGGAAATTTAGTATCATATCCCAACCTAAATCATAGAGATGTATTGGAGTAGCACCTTTTAGTGGTTTATCTCTTTTGGGATTTTGCAGGATTTGCTGCTCCCCATTATGGCTATGACATGCATAATCATCTTTAATTTAGTCTACCATTCTGATAATCTTATGCAAGTAGGCTAAAAAATTCTTCCAATTTATGTGCCTAAGTTTGTAGAATCGAGTATGTGCCTCTAGGGTTTTCCGTGAATTTCATATATAGGACTTTCTGCTAGGATCTTGTAAACTGAAAGGTATCCACTTGAGGGGTGATGCGCTTAATGTTAAATCCAGTCTTTTATGCATATCTATGTTTCAGCAAGAGGATGAGAAAAATCATGGGTAGATCTGGTTTTCCAAGAAGTACATATTTATGGCTTAATGATTAACGAAGCACTGATGCATATATACACATTTTAACTCACATCCAGGTGTTGAATAATGGCATATCTCATTTGCATAGTAAGATGAAAATATCAATAAGGTCATTTCCTCTTTAAGATGATACTTACTGTGTACGGCGTGATGAATATGATTTGCAGAAATGCATGGGGATGATAGCTGGAGAGTCCTGCCATGCATGGATGCATATTAAAATAAAGGCTAAAGCTTCACCAGATCTCTCCAGACATGTATACATATAGATTATGTTTATCAATTTCTATGTCGCCTGTAAAGACTGGGCAACATATCTTATTCCAATTTCCAATATTTATATATATACAGCAGGTAGTACATATTTCTGGTATTGGCTAGCTGCATATCTACATACTTACATTTATAATATATGAATGATTCCTTGATCGACTAGCGTAAACATGTCACATTTGGAACGTTTTTAAGTAAACTTTTATAGTATATTTTTCTTGAATTGCACTCCTTAATGGCCATTAGTTGGAGCACTTGCATGCACTTGACAGACTATTGTCTTTGTGTGCTCAATCTGAAAATCTAACCCTAAGAAAAAACCTGAATCGGTTGTTATTTCCTTCATCCTCAGAAGCCCATATTAAACCGCTACTAGCCATTCCTAGTAAAAGTCGTTGACTGATCTTTGCTCATGGTTTGGTCAGCTAGGGATACCACCAAAGTCAAAAATAAAAACATGACATGGTGTTGTTAGGCATAGATGTAACCCCTCAAGGGACATTAAACTACCAAGCCATGTTATTTCACTTAACCAGTTTCACATCACACTTTTAAACTTTATGTTCAAAACTAGCATAGTCAACCAATTTCCAACACTTGTTTTCCTTTCATCTACTAGTATCTTAGTTGTCCAAAAATAGTCAATTGGAAATTAGTTTTTGAATTATTTGACTGAAACATGATGTCTTAGATAGAGTCATATTATAAATAAGAATATTAACTTTATTTAAAATGACATTAATATTTACCATGAATTGATGTGAGGCAGTCATACATCTTCTCATCCATTCATTTTATTAATCTAACGGACGAAATCTAGAACATATCTAAGGGGCTGATGGGGTCATTTGCCCCCTAATCATGAGAATTGAGATTGAATGCATAGTTTTCAATACAAAGTCAGGTAAAACTTGCGGCCAAG
The DNA here is from genome assembly GCA_006409495.1 of Sedum album. NCBI lineage: Eukaryota > Viridiplantae > Streptophyta > Magnoliopsida > Saxifragales > Crassulaceae > Sedum > Sedum album. The sequence continues at coordinate 10,859 of QZGG01000972.1, forward strand.
ATTTAAAACCACTTTCTTCAATCGCCCTCGTATTTTAGCCATACAATCTCTTAGTTTAGTTAACGTCGAATTAAGGTTTATGATTGATCATGTCTCACCGTCTCTCAAAATTCTTTCTCACAAGATTCCATATTTCCAATCATAGTTAGATAAATAATTTAATTGTAAATTTTGTAATAAAAATTCATCCGTCAAAACTTTACGCGAGACTATAAACAACAACTATCTCGAAATTGAGATTGCCGAAAACTACAATGCAATCCAATTCTTTCTACTCCCATTTTTGTTCTTTGGTAGGTGGAGGTAGCTTAATGCGATCTAACCAAATCCTTTCCCTTTTCCCAAATAAATATATTCAGTGCCCACCACCATTAGATCTAATCACAGCGTAATAGAATCAGCACAACCAGTAAAAAACAATCCACGAAGTCTAAAGTCTAAACAATATTTGAACAGATGTAAACACTCGATCCTAATCAGTTGTCAAGAATTGAAATTTGTGACAACAAAAGGTTTAGGCTTTATGCACAGAAATCAAAGGCCAAAACTTTCTACCAAAATTGACATGGAAATTTGTGAATACCCATTTGGGAATGTTGATAAACTATAGCAGAGTGAATCAAATCAAAGATGGAATTTTTAATCCAATTTCTTGACCTAATCAGTCAAAAAAGCCTCCAGCGAGTGGCCACACTCGCCTACAGATTGAAGATGCGTCGCCGTATTCATGGGGTCAAGAGAGAGAGCGATAAAGGTTCAATCTTTAAGAAGAAGCAGAAGAAGACGACCAGCCCACTCTCTCATCTCGTTTATTTCATCACTCTGTCTGTCTCTTTTTGTCCACACTCAATCCCTTCCTCAAGTGGCGCCACTGATTTCAGGGTATTGCTTCATTCCAAGTTCCACAGTCTACACGGTGTTTTTGTTCAAACCACAGTCAAAAGGTGTTACCTTTTAACCCCCATTTATGTCTTTGAGCGCATTGTGTTTCAAACTTCAAAACCCACTTCCCTTTCCCCTTGGTTTTGTGATTTCTTGGTAATTTGAATTTTGGGTATTTTTGGAATTGAGATTAGTGTATAAATCTTGAGGATTGACAATGAATGCTAAAGATTTTCTACTCCCTTATTGAGAATCATTTGCTGCTTGTAAGGGTCTGATTTTGTGCCTTATTAAGCTTCAAAAAGATCATTTCTTTGTTGGGCTATTAAGGTATCATAGGTTTGTTGCTAGAATTGATTTTTGATGTTCATTGATGTGTTGTTTCATGCAATTGTTTGGTTTTTGCTGATATTTATCTTTTGTTTCCAGTGTTGATAGGCTGTGTTCGGATTTCTTTGCAGTAGAGTTTTTGTTGAACTGCAATGGATAAAAGACAGCTTGATTTGAATAAGCCGCTGCTTTCTGTTAGAAGAATTCCAAAATTGGGGTATAGGAGCGCCATGTCTGGTGAGATTGTTCAAAGATCATGTTGAAAGGCACCATGTGCCTCCACCTAGTCTTAGCTCAGATTCATGTAATATGGAGCAGGTGACGAAACCAGCTGCTGTGCCTTTTGTTTGGGAGCATATTCCTGGTAGAGCCAAAAGCAAAAGTGGACCGCTCTACTTCGATCGAGATGACCAGCAACAATTGCCTTCCTTTAGTCCAAGGTTCCCGCCTGGAAGAGTGAAGGAAAGAGTAACGATGCAAGGTCAAAAAGAGAAATTTGATGAAATGTATGTGCAAAAACCTCAGACACGAGCTCCGTCTCCTATCATTAGAGCTAGAACTATGTTTGAAAGATTGGATGTGATTGAGTATGAGAAGGAAAGAAGCCTTCTTTCAGATAACGATGAAAGTGACGAGTTTGCGGATGCTTTGGACACGCTGTTGCCAGAAAAACATTTTCAGTGAATTGCAGTGTCAGTGAATTGAGTGGAGATGAGGGTTCGAATGATACTTCTTCAAATAACTTCTCCATTGATAGGAAAACTCATGATTTCCTAATGAGCCGCTTCTTGCCTGCTGCAAAGGCGATGACCTTGGAGACTCCACAATATGCTGTTAAGAAGCAACTGGCCCCAGTTGAGGAGCCTAAACTGACCAAGAGGCTTTCAAATGTGGAAAGGAAGCCACTGCCACTATTACAGCATTACGAGTCCCAAATAACGCCTCCTGCTGGCCATGAACTGGGTGCTAGTCAGACCGAGTCTGATGATGAGAGCTGCGACACTGCCAGCCAAGTATCAGTCAAAGCATGCGGATTTCTTCCAAGATTTTGCTTGAAAAACTCGTTGGCAATCATCAACCAAATGACGGATGTAAAAAGCAGGAGTCAGAGCCCAAGGGTTACTCGCATTGAGAGCCGGAAGGTGGGCAAGTCTCCATCCTCTCGACCTGCAACTCCCACTCGTGTCCCTGACAAGGTAGGCTTAATTCCTTTTCTAATGAAGTTCCTTATTTGGAAAATGTTTGATATTTTACAAGATTGTCTTTTATTTTTGCAGCATGCTTGGGAAGCTTCACACAGACACATATTAGAACGTAAAGCGGAACATCAGAAGTTGGCTGAGCTTAGCATTGATGAGCAGATTGAACAATATCTTAAGTCTAATGCTGCACAGGAAGCCAACAGAGGAGTATCTCCTAGCAGGAACTCAGTGCGAGGTAACATATCTCCCTATAGGAATCAACGATCTCCATCTCCATTTCGCGAAGGGGTTGGATTCCTTGGCATTCCTAAAGAAGCTGAGAAACTAAAGGCCAATGATGGAAATTGGAATTATGGGGCAGGTAGAAAATTCCATGATGTTTTGCCTCCCGCCGAGAAAACATTGTACGTTGATTTTGTGAATTCTGTCAGGATGTCTGATCACAATCCTGTGGAAGTTGTAAAAAAAGAGGTGGAACCGGTTCAACCAGCTAAGAAGAAAGCTATTGGTCCAGAGTCTATTCCTCATGTTATGAGAAGGCTGAAGGAACTTAGCTTTTCAAAGCGTGAAGCTACTGATTTGTTTATTGCTGCTCGGCCATCACTCTCTGGCATTTCTCGTGCTAGAGACCAGAGTTTGGTTGAGACAGGCCTTTGCCGAAAACCCAGTACTTTATCCAAAGTTTCTACAAAGGAGAATTTCGATGTTGTCAAGTATGACAAAGATGATAATGGGGCAAGTCTTGTGCTGGTTGCCTCTCCGCTTCCTCCACCCTTACCAAAGCTCCCTACGGAGTCATGGCTGTGGCGAACTCTTCCTTCCATGCCATCAAAAAATCCCTTCTCAAGTCTGAAAAGGTCTTTGTCTAAACCATCCTCTCCGTTAGCAAAGTGGGAGACCATCGTTAAGAGTTCCAAGTTGCAAAACGATCACAGGCGCTACTCTGCGGTAATAAAATATTCCCATTTCCATTTTAATTTTATTTCTCAGGCATACATACAATCATATTAACTAACCTTCACAAAATATATTGACTCTTATTTATCTACATGTCTTTGCAGGAGCTTTCCACAGATGTTCTCAGAAAATACAGGAAATAATTTATCTTTCTTGCCGGAAAAGTCATTCATCTGCCCTCACTCGATTTGTTTTTTTGAAGTGTTGGTGGCTATAGGTAAATCAATTTCTTAGCTCCATGGCATATGCAATTCCTCATTGTGTTCTGTGTGCTTGTTTTTCTCTATTTATGTTCAGATAACTTTTTGGATGAGGCATATTGTTGCGCCGACCCCATTTTCTGGACTAGTTGCTTGTAACGGTGATTGAAGCTTGTTTAATTGTTCTCCCATTCAAGCCAACTTTTTTCTCAATTATATACGATATGAAGCAGCTGTTGCATCATTTTGTCCCATTTTGTTGCTAGACTTTTTTTGACTCAATACATGTCCAAATGATTTATGAGATTTTCATTAGTTGTAGAAAATCTGGAGTGGGGTTTTAACTGACATGTGCTTTGGCCTACTTTTCCTGTTGTTTAATGACATAAGCAGGGACTGGGACTTTATGAATCCACCAGTTTTGATTTGGTTAGTTGTTATTAGTGGTTAGGTTTGATAGGTATCGTTCCATGGATCTAAAACTCCTCTGGTGTCATTTTTAAATGCCTGCACTGATTGATTTTGATGCTGTGTTATTTGGAGTTCCATTACATGTGTTGACATTGAAAAGTGGAGCTGGTGGTAGGAATGAGTCACTTTCCGACCATTTTTGGGAAACCTCAGTAAAGTTTGTGACATTAGACCCAAGCAAAGTTAGATGGCTTGTTTTTCGAGTTTGATCATTGTCAGCTTTGAATGTGCATATTGGCTCGATTCATTTCTCTTGATTGTCATTACGTTTCTCGTGTTTTTAGGCACATGTTGTTTCTCTTCAAATGTACATTATTATTGGTGACAAGTCACAGTTGCATTGAATTATGTTATGACAAATTTTTCAAGGATAGGATGTAGATGTGTCCTATTTAGCTAGACGTGGAATACTAGAAGGGTATTAGTGTCTGAAGATGCTTGCCCCATCATCTATGCAATGGATTTTAGTACTCTGAGCATTCAATCATGGAGGTTTTGAGTCAATGGCACATCACATGGGACATAACATATGAGACCCCATTTCTTCACTGTCAAGTTAATGAGTGAGTTCCATACGACATGTTCTTAACTTCAGACACTTAGAAATACAAACTATTTTGTCTTTTGAAAGTCTTTGAGCAAATATAGATTCATAAACACTCGAAATTTTAGGATTAAGAGCTTTTGTAAGAAGAAATCGATCGGTTTCTACGAGTCTTAAATTTTGTATTGAGAAGGGCCACATGTTGGTCAAACTGCATGCATGGCTTTTTTCAAATCTATGCCGATTGCCCACTCATTTTGTCATCGAAGCCCGAACATTACTACGGAATGGCCCTCGAAATTGGGCCAACATTTTGCATCCTAAAATTCTTATCCAGGGATATTATTTCGATCATTTGATTTTAACTAATTCGACGGATTCAATGTTTGACCGTTCCGTTTTTCTCTAATTTTAATTAATTTTAATTAAAAATCAATATAATCTCAAACTAAATTTAGATATTAAATTGCACAATCTCGCCAAAATTATTTGTTTCCCGTAATCATAATCTTCATACAAATCAAGTAACATATACCATAATGCAACTTGTCCGGTTTTCCTTCCACTTTAGAAACGAGGTAAGTACTATAGTCTTTATGGTGCGTCCACTTCGCCGGAATGGAATCATTTGGAATGGAATGAGAGGATGAATCTAAAATGAAACTATGTCCAAATTCATCATTCCATTCCCACGAAATACATTCAATTCCTTCAAAGTGAACGCACCAGGGTGTTGAGTAGGTACATAGGCCATAGCGGCATTATATGTAGTAAAAAATGATAAGAATAGTTAATAGGTTAAAGCCCTTAGGATTTTACGATGACGCGTGCAACATACTTGTGTAATACGATTCAATGATTATTTAATATCCAAGCAACGTAATGCAACACAAACAAACCACTAGTTCATGTATCAGAAACTGGGAACTCAATGTCTTGTAGTCATGTTACTTGTCTACGTAGCTAGCACTAAGATAATATATTAAAATACCTATAATTGTTTTTCTCCAAAATGATGTATCTTGTATCTACTTCACGTACATAAGTACATTTTTCATGTGTGATTCCTCCTCGTATTGTACGCTACTAATCATCAAACTAGCCAGCTAGTTGCATAATTTATATGCCCTAATCATGATAGTTTTTCAAATATAATGATGATTAAGATACAGCTTTAGCCTTTAGATCAAGTTTATAAAAGAATTAAGCATACACCAATAAACACATTTTAAGTAGATGATAACGATTGACTTTATTAACATGTATTTAGAAACTGCGCAAGCGTGTTTCCTTAATTAAAAACTCAACCACAAAACCCTTTGTTGCCAGTGAAAGCTGCTTGATCAAAAGGCAAGAAGGGTCAAGTCCAAGATGCTTGATGATGTTGCATTCTTATAAACCGACTCTTTGATACTACGAAACCCTAACTTCATAAACCCCAATATCATAGCCTAATTAATACTAGTAAGATTTTCAGGGATTGTACACTGATCACCATACAAACCAAGACCTGAAACCCTAATGAATTGATATACACAATATTAACGTATTTCATGGACATGTCATAGAACAGCTAGCTAGCTTCTTCTGCCAATCGAATAGTTTTATACATTGATTATGTACGTTCCCAGGTTGATCGTCAACGAACTAGTCGGGTATAATATGATGATATATACGTACGATGACTTGTAATGGCATTGCGTAGAATTGATCTGTATACGCCAACAACTAACAATGAGCGTGCAAAGTATTTTTAAACATAGTCAATCCTGAATCATGTCCTTGTTAACTAGTAAATAAAACGATGCATGCCTGTTAAATTAAAGGGTTGTTTTTATATTAGTAAAAGGTTTCATTTTGGCAAGCGTATGACCTTTCGAATAATCATATTTTCATTATTTTCTTCTCGTGGGGCTATTAGTACTTATAAGTTATGATTTTAGATTATTATAGTATTCTACATGGAGGATATACCTTAATACAAGGATGACCAACAATTGAGCCATATATGCTTTGAATGATTTAAAGAGCCAACTAGGATCCTAATAATAAACCCTAATCAAGTCTTATAATTTCATTAAACGATGATGAAATGTATTAGTTTGTTCAGTTAATCATTTAATAAAAACATCAACTGCTGCCACCCACGATTTTATCTAAATTTAAGAAAACATGAAAGACTTCTTAACGATTTTTACTAAATTTTATTGCGCTAGAGACCATAAAACAAGGCTCTTGACTTGAGCCAAAAATATATATAAAATTCGAGCATACGCTAAACAAGGAACAAACTCTCTACAAATCAACGTATTTTCCTCAACCCATACCTCACTATAAATATTCAATCGCCTCCACTTTTCCTGCTCATCAGTCTCACCTAATCTCTCTCAAAATCCTCCAGCCACAAAGCTCTATCACCCACCCTTAAATTTCCATGGCAAGCAGGAGCACAACTGTACACATTTGCATATTCGTTGCAATCATCTTCACCATGTTTATATCTTCAGTCCATTCAAGAAAATTACTCTTTATGGAGACAAAGCAGGAATTAGGTGTTCTTGATCCTCAGAGTACGATCATGGTATCTACACTGCCTTCGACACCGGATCACACCAGTCAAGCTTTCCCTGATGAGAATATTTTTGCGCAGCACATAAGCATCCTTGATCGGATACTCCGTTCAGTCCCAAGTCCTGGGGCCGGCCACTGAAATGGTGTCATTATGATGTTGCAGTTGAGCTAGTTTTGAATTTTTTTATTGATATCATTCAGATAATGATGATTATCAGTTTAGATTAGTTGATATTTTATTTATAAATTTAATTGCTGGATATAATAAATAGATAAATTGCACTAAAATGTACAGCGCGCAACACTGAGATATTCAATATTTTGATGTTTTGGATTTTGTTTATTATTATCAATATAATTATAATTACTGCAAGTAATGTGAAACATATTATTTTCTGTAGCTATTTGCCTATTTTCGGTTTTGTTGTTGTTTTAACATAGTTTTGAAAACATGTGGCTCTTTTTACTATTTGAATTGATATGAAATAATTTAATAATTTTTGTAGAATTTTGATTATTCTTGCACACGAACTAGTTACATTCTTTTTGAATAATTTATATGGCAGTTAGAGGACCAATGAGAAATCAGCTTTTTATTAAAAAAAGGAAACTGCAAAGTTTAAAATTTACAGCGTGCATCTAAATTATCAGCTGGAGCCAGTTCATTATATTCAATCAAACCCTAATCATTTGCAGCCGAATTTATAGCTTTTAATGTGGGCGCAATATTTTATACAGAAATGCCTGAATTTAAATAATTATAAGTGATTAGGGTTTGATTGAGTACAATAACGTACGGACTTAGCAATGATTAAATCAAGCAATACGGTCATAATGATCTGTACGTCGATCAACATGGTGTTCAATCTTGCATGTTGTCATTCCAATTTTGCAACCTCAAATCTGGATTAGGTAAATATGGAGTCATTAATGAAACAGAGATGTTTAAAGGGCACTGAGATCACGATAGGATTAGTATGCTTAGGATTGAATGGGACATATCAACTAAACCCTAGTTTTTTCCACAAAGATGGAACGACATTATGGCTTCAATTAGGGGTGGCACATGAACCCGCAAACCCGCACTAAACCCGCAAACCCGAAAAATTTTGCGGGTTCGGGTCGGGTTTTGGACACTGCGGGTTCGGGTACGGGTTTAATATATAATTTTTAATCATACCCGCAAACCCGCATTATGCTTATAAATACATATTTATATATTCATAATACTATTTGATATACACATCATGTTTATTTTTGTGCTCAAATTATTATTTTCAAGTTATTGAAGGACTAAATAACAGTTTATGAATCTTATTCTATGATTTTATTCACTTTTTATTTATTTATAATATTTTTAAATCCATTTTTTATTTATTTATAATATTTATTTATTCAAAATATGCGGGTCGGGTACGGGTACGGGTTTAACTTTTTTTTAAATCTATAAACCCGAACCCGAAATTTACTACACGGGTCGGGTACGGGTTTAATTTTTTTTACTAAAAACCCGCAAAGTGCCAGGCCTAGCTTCAATAGTCCACGAAAGGTGAAGAACATTTTTAAGAACTGGACTTGTCTTTCCATGCTCTCATATCCACCTACTCTATGCATTTGTCATATTACCAAAATACCCTTGATCATTATAAGATGGAAAACAGAGGTGAATTTGGAGGGTATTTTAGTCTTTCCAGTCATTCAATACAGCATTTATCTTTCATAGGTTTAGTTGTTCCACTCTTTTTGCTAAGGTCATTTCAGCTTGATATGCAATCAAGCAAGTGCTTATTGGGCCGGACTGGGCTGGTCCATCCATAAAACGGTTGGTAATGGTCAGTTGACCATGTCGGCTAGATATGCAATCAACTCGGCCCGTTCGGTCCGCCCATTTCGTTGCACTTTATTGTAAGTGTAGCTTGCTGTTATCAATTTTCCAAACACAAAGCAAACATAATGAAACAATGGGTCATCATTAATCATTGAAAACATATGTGTTGGGGACGTGTTCCTTGACACGGACGTGTCCTTAACACGTTCTCAGTTTTGATGTTGAAAACACTTAGCTAACATTCCATGACAAATGCAGGATTAGGAAATATGCAGATTTGGAAATAAAACAGATTTGGTAAAAATCGTCTGTGGACGGGTCCGCAGACTGCACGAGGGCGTGCTGACGTGGCAGCAGAATATCTCAGAAATATTCTGATATTCAATAAGTTTTTAGAATATTTTGTATTTTAGAAACCTATTGTTTAGAAAGATATTTTTGATAATGATTACCTAACTAACCGATTTCTAAGTATAATATTTGATAATATTATATTTAGATAAGGTTGCCCTAACTAAATATTAAATATAATATTTTATTTAATATTAAGTTGCCCTAACTGATTTTTTAAAGATATTATATTTACTAATGTTGCTATTATCTTTCTATGGCAGGGAGAGATTTTAGGAAGCAAGGGCTAGGGTTTTTGGTGATCATATAAATAGGACTTCAAGCTTTCATCAAGACAAGTCGGTCAATTGAAAGAGCAAACAAAGTCGTGTGATATCGTTGGTTGTTCGAGGCTATATTTCGCTCAAGGGTAGCGAGTGGTGGACTCCGTATAGCTAGTATACAACAGCGGTATTGGTAGGACAATTTGGAGTTGATTTGAGTTGCTAGACGTAGAGTTGTTACAACTGAGTTCCGGGCAGACTTTGGGAGTTTGTTGGCTGTACTAGGTGTAGACAATTGTACTAGGTAAGAACAAAAGTAATCAATAAAGAATTGTCTGAGAAATCCTTTCCGGTCGACTCCGGGAAGGTAGTGGTTTTCACCTGTTAGCACTGAGGTGCGGGTTTCCACTATACATCATCGAGTACGCGTACCTACTGTTCACTTTATTATTATTGTTTATTATTTCCGCTGTGCTACTTGATCTTGAGTACACGTTCACACTAGAGGACGTGTTCACAAGTGTCGAGAAGTGAACCAAGCTAACCGTAACGATCCAACAATATGTGAAGGAGAAGGACTCGTGGCGTGGTTTTCTAATCATTCTATCTCGTATCAGTTACTGATGTCCAAACGTTCCGTGCTGCCGTGTAACGTCGGATTGTGTTGAACACATGTCAGCCAAGCATTGTCATGACGTGTTTGATCGACAAATCTATCTTACCCACTTGGCAGATGCTCACAAAATTATACCCTAGACGTTTCTCTCGTCCCGCGGCCAGTTGGGGTTGCCACCCTAGTTGTCGCTCCTCCTGAAAGTTCCTGCTTGAAGATTAACCACAGCCGTCTTGTCAGCTGCTTGAGGTTTTTTTCAACAAGCAAACTGTTTTTGTGGTCACTTAAGCTATTTTTTACTTCTACTTTCGGGTCGATAAAAGGTAGCCAAGGGAGTGATTCTATGATTAGGATCACGAACCGAAGGCACTAAGGAGTTGTTTTTAGGGACTTTTAAGTGGGAAAAGGCAGGAAAAGTAGCTAAAATTGATTTCTTGGACAAGGACGTGGTCACATCACATGTGTGTTTTGTTTACTAGTACGTTGTTTGTTGTCTATCACTCCGAAATTAAGCTAGCTGAGATCTTAGTTACAATTTCTTAGTTACAATTTCTTAGTTACAATTTCTTAGTTACAATTTCTTACATGTATATAGGTGTATATGGGTATCAAGCAAGGTGCTAAAACTAGAAATGTACAAATTCATTTAAAACTGATAATATAAGCAGTCATTCTCAAACCTTATGACAAACCCTAATACTCCAATTTTTCATGCAAAGACAAAAAAAAGTACCAAACTTTTTACAACAAATGGCATTTCCACACGAGGGTAATTCCAACATGTGTTCAACTAAGTCAAATATCTATCATGATATTATCGTAGAAACCAACTTCTTCCAGACACCAAATTGTACATAAATTCAAGGTGTATTTCCAGAATGATGCTTCAAATTGAGATCATCAATTAGATTAACGAAACGTATTTGTGATTAAGTGCGTAATAAACATGTTTTACAATAGCAAACTCATCAAGATTAGCAAGGTTGGTCAAACAAATTGTTGCTTAAGTATTAACTTGAAATGTATCACCAAATGTAAACTTTTAATATCAAGTCAATTAATTAGTACTATTATATAGTGTTATTACGAAACCGAGTTTGGGAATTAATTGAACTGGAAGATATTAAAGTTTACTTGTCACGGTTAGGAATTTTATCATTGCAAATTTGCAATAACCCTTGCTAGCTAAGTTGTTCCAATCCATCACTCAACCTCGTACAAACGCGTATATATATAAAACCCTAATCTTGCCCACAAATTATTCACTATGAAAACCATTCTCAACGTACGCTCCAAAACCTAAACCAAATCCTACACGTAATTAGTTGCACCACTTTTTTTAGTTATAAGCCTCCATGGCTAATTATGAATATCAAGAATCTGACATTATGTTCGCCGAGCACGGTCACCGAGACGGGGAAGTCAGCAGAAGCAACTCCTTCGTGTGGCCGCAACATTGTCCGCCACGAAAGATTTCCATGGATGTGGGAAGATCAAGGAGGAATAATAATCACAAGAAGTTGAGAAACTACTCATTGCCGATTTGCATTCCTGGACGTGATCATTTTGAATGGGAGGAAGAGCTGGAGGAGAGGTGGGATGAAGAGAGGAACGTAGTGCCACCACATTTGATCGTGGCGCGAAGGATGGCGGGGAATATGGAATTCTCGGTTTGTTCCGGTAAGGGAAGGACATTGAAAGGGAGGGATTTGAAAGAGGTTAGGAATGAGATTCATAGATTGACTGGCTTTCTTGAAGCTAGTTGATGATCAAACTCTCTTACTAGCTACCATCCAATTTATTAGAGTATCATTAATTCAAATTTTGAGTCGGACTTGCTGATCAGATTTGAGATGTTGCTTGAGATGCACGATGATTCTTTTGATTCAGATGCAATAGACTTGAAAATACTGCAAAGGATTGCAAAGTGGTATGTAAAAATCATAGCCAGCTATGTAATGTGTAAAACCCAAAGACATTAATACGACGCCGTTCCGTAAGATCAGACGGAGTTGAATTGGGCTTTAGCTTCGTTACATTTTGGGCCATACGACAAACCGTAAGCCCAACAAGTCCTTTTGATTTTATACTTTTGTCAATTATTCTGGAAAAGCATATTCCTCAAAATAAAAACATGTTTGTAAATTAAAATCAGCCAAGTGTCCACTTCGATATGTACAAAGTAGACCCTAGTGAAGATATGTATTACTAGCCAAATGTAGTCTAGTCCCAATCACGAAATATGAATTCTCATGTCAATCAATGCTTCACATTTAACACTACCCACATGAAAATAAAAGGACAACAGTCATTTTTAACCAATAAGAAAACACTTAAAAACATAAAAACTCAGAATCCATAGAATTTTTGTCCAAATATTATTCATTAATACCTAATTTGAGATGAAACTTTCCTACTAATTCAGGCAAATACATGGAACTTTTTATTTGTTGAAAAAAATTTATTTTTTATTTATCAATTTTAATCTCAATCGTTCAATTAGTCAAATCAACAGTAAAGATTAAATCCTTATGTCTCATACTCCCTCCGTCCCATTTTGAGTGTCTCATTTGAGAACTTTCACGGTTTTTAAGAAAATTGAAATGTGAGATAAAAAAGTAAGAAAGAGAATGAGTGGGATAAAAAGTATGAAAGAGAGTGTAAATGTAGAGGTAAAAAAGTTCTATTGTAGGAAATGAGAAGATCATTTTGGGACATCCAAAAAAGAAATGAGACACTCATAATGAGACGGAGGGAGTAAAATTTATACTCCCTCCATCCCAATCAATTTGTCACATTTTCTTTTTTGGCGTCTCAAAACAATTGTCACATTTTCATAAATGGAAACTTTCTTTCTTACTTTTACTCTCACAACTAATATTTGTCATATATTTTATTTTTCCACATATTCTCTTTCATAATTTATCTCCTCACAACAACTCAATACCTTAATTCTCGTGCTCAAATCCAATGTGACAAATGGGCTGGACGGAGGGAGTATATCTCTACAACTCGAATCTTTTTTTCTGACAACCACATAATATTAAATATTTGGTGTTGATGTGCTTATCTAATATTGATATTTAGATAAGCTCTTCGTGAAAACTGAATAAAAAAATTCTTTACTGGAAGGGGATGGAAGATGGAACCACCAAACGTTTGGAGTTTGGACTTTGGTGGACTGGATAATTCAAGCTGTTGAATTTTTAATTATGAATTTTTAATATTTTCTCATCAAATACTATTTATTTTAAGATACTTGATAAAAATTTATTGATTATTGCCTATTATTGACAGCTATAATCTTTGATTTTTTATGGAAAAAGGTTTTAATAGATAATAATGAATACGGAGACAAAATGGCTTTAAGAGGAGAAGCACAAAGAAGAGGGTGATAGGAAATTTTAATAAAGGAGGCAGCTTTCAATGGATTCGTCTTCTGTTTTCGAAATTTGCAGCAATGCTGCTGGAATCGCAGGTGACCCTTTTCATCTTTTTTCTTGATTTTGAACCCTTGATTGCAAAGTTTGTATCTTTGGTTGAATTGATGAAATTGAATAAATGGGGGATTTGAGGAGATAGCTAGGGTTGACTTGATAGACGTTTGTTGGTACAGGCTGCGTCTTAGCTTAAGTTTTGTTTTGCTGGATTATATGTAGGATTTGCAATGTGTTGTATTGGATTTGGTTGGTCTTTTCTGCAGGAAGAGAGGGTTTTTTATGTTTAGGTATTGGAGTGCTTTTGAAGGTGTCTTATTGTCTTCCTCCTAAAGTTAAGATTGATAGGATTTTAAAATGAGTATGTCTGATTCAGTTTGGATGAAATTGTTCATAGGGATGTGTGGGAAGCTGTCAACTGTGCGAATGATTTGGTGAAGATGTTTTTATGATTATTATTCTGGTTCTTATATGTAATGTTAATGGAAAGTGGAAACTATTCTTTTTCTGATGCAGGAAACATATTTGCTTTTGTACTGTTCGTCTCACCCATGTAAGTAGATTTGGCGTGTGGAGGGAATGGGTCATACTTGTTTTGTTGCTGAAAAGTTTTGGTTTTTATCTTTGCTGATTGAACCTTAAAGTAAGCTACTTGTGTGAAACCGGAGGAAAATAAAGGTATAGTAAATATAAAAATATGGACAACAGGTAGAAGATAAACTGATTCCTGCAAAAAACATATGTTGGGTGTGAAAGATTTCGAAGATTCTCTCTTTATTTATGTTAAATGATGTTTTGATTTTCAGACCAACATTTCAGAGGATCATCAAGAACAAATCAACAGAACAATTCTCGGGCCTGCCATACTTATATTCTTTATTGAACTGCTTGATTTGCTTATGGTATGGATTGCCTGTAGTCTCTCATGGCATTATATTGGTGGCCACTGTCAATTCGATAGGGGCGGCTTTCCAGCTGACTTACTCTCTTATATTTCTCACTTATGCCGATAAAACCAAAAAGGTCAATCCCTTGCCCTCAATGATATTCTCATCTGTTTGTGATCATTTTCTTGTAATTTTGTATGAGTTTCTTATGGAAGTGTTATCTGTTCTGCCATTGTTTTACAGGTTAAGATGTTTGGACTTCTGTTGGCAGTTTTTGGTGTGTTCGGGGTCATAGTACTCATCAGCTTGAAGCTCTTTGACCACCCAGCTCGCCAAATGTTTGTTGGTTGGCTGAGCATTGCTTCACTAATTTTCATGTTCGCCTCTCCCTTGTTCATCATTGTGAGTAAACTCCCCTCATCATCCGCATATGCTTTCCTTTTACATTCAGTTTTTAACTTTTATTCTTGTAGAATCTGGTGATCCGTACTAAGAGTGTGGAGTTCATGCCATTCTACCTTTCCCTCGCAACATTCTTAATGAGCGTATCCTTCTTCGCATATGGACTGTTCAACTATGATCCCTTCATATACGTAAGCTTCTAAAAACTCTTTTCCATTCCATTCGTACACCGTACAAATATTCAAACAATCCCGTTTCACATATTTTCATCGATTCATTATGCAGTTTCCAAATGGAGTTGGCTCAATTCTCGGCGTCATTCAGCTAGTCCTCTACTGCTACTACCATCATGCATCCACTTCATCTAACAACTCAACTGTGCCCTTGCTCGGATAACTCTCTTCCAAACCAGTGTTCCATCTACACACCATCTATAAATATAACAAGCGTCATTCCAGATACATATCAGAGTCTTCAAGATGCCCTGTAGTTTTTTCTCCAAAGGCAGGCCTATTGCGGAAGATGCTTCATAATGTTGTATCATATTCCCTGCCGCTTCTTATCATTCTTTTTCCAACAAGATTACATAGGAACCCTGAGTCCAATTTCTCTTCAATCCCCTTTTCCAATTTACCTATACTTGTTGAATGCAATCACAAAATGATTGTGAATAAGGTTTATTCATGTTTGCATTTCAAAGCTCTCAGTCTATTGGCTGTAAAGATGCAGAGCACAATAAAAAGAAAATGTCATATGTACCGATGGGTAAAAGTTCAAATGTTGGAGAGGTTTGTTCATGTGAATTCATCTATTATGGATTTGTGAATTTTATTTTGTATCCGTTGATTAGTTTTCATCAATGACTGAGATTGCACCACGTCATTACATATATCACCTGCAATATCACGTGCAATACATGTAGAATTTACATCTCTCTTTAATTTATTGGCACAATCTCATAAACTGATAAATGCAATCATGAATGTAAAGTGAAGTTCACCTGTCACCAAAAATGATGGATCGACATGAATAAACCTCTGTGATTTAGAGTGTAACAAAAGTCAAGCCATACCAATGGGTATGTGGAGGTCTCTTCCCTAATCCCTTTATTAATCTTCCTTATCAGCTTAGCCTTTTGGAAAAATGGATGAAGATGAGGTTCAGCAATTGAGGTTTGGAACAACTCTTAGAGTCCCAAATGTTCAGGAGTTGGCCAAAAAACATTTGACTGAACTCCCACCAAGGTATGCTCATACAGATCTGGAGCCAGCA
This sequence comes from Sedum album, assembly GCA_006409495.1. Taxonomy (NCBI): domain Eukaryota; kingdom Viridiplantae; phylum Streptophyta; class Magnoliopsida; order Saxifragales; family Crassulaceae; genus Sedum; species Sedum album. The sequence continues at coordinate 27,069 of QZGG01000972.1, forward strand.
GCTCATGTAATAGACCAGGTGCCTGTCATCAACTTGGGAAGATTGTTGTCTGATGAGTTTTCTGTTTCTGAGCTGCCCAAACTCCATGATGCATGCGCCAAATGGGGCTTCTTCCAGGTCTGCACTCTTTGGTCTTAGAATTATATATATTCATGCACCCTCAAATTTGAGTAAAAAATCAAATTGAAATATGTTGTTTTGTGAAGCTGGTTAACCATGGAGTAAGTGAAGAGCTGTTGGAGAAGCTGAAGATGGAAATTCAAGGATTTTTCAAGCTTTCAAGAGAGGAGAAGGCCAAGTATGAGCAGCTACCGGACGATGTTGAGGGCTATGGACAAGCTTTTGTAGTTTCGGAGGAGCAAAAGCTCGATTGGGCTGACATGTTATACATGACTACACTGCCAGTCAGTTTGAGGAGGCCTCATTTACTACCTAAGCTTCCTCCCCTACTAAGGTTTTTATTAACTTATCGCGAATCTTACACTTATAACAAATTGTGATTTTTGAATGTTCCGTGATTCTTAAAAGTTCTGTTTGCATGAAGGGATGCCATTGAGAAGTATTCTTTAGAGTTGAAAAGCTTATCCTTGAAACTCTTTGATCTGTTATCGAAAATGATGAAAATAGATGGCAAGCACTTTAGGAACCTCTTTGAGGAAGGGCCGCAGTCGATGAGGTTCAACTACTATCCACCGTGCCCACAGCCAGAGCTAGCTATAGGCCTAACACCCCATTCTGATCCATCTATTATCACCATACTCCTTCAAATCAATGATCAGGAAGGACTTGAGATAAGAAAGGATGGAAAATGGGTATCGGTAAATCCCATTTCTAACGCTTTTGTCATCAACATTGGAGACATCTTAGAGGTTTATAAACCATACTGCAAAACATTCATACACTCCATGTTTTTTCTACTTGTGTGTAATCATTCTGAATGTAACAGATAGTAAGCAATGGGGCTTACCGGAGCATCGAGCATAGAGGTGTTGTGAACTCTCAGCAGGAGAGGCTGTCTGTTGCTACATTTTTCATGCCAAAGATTGATGCTGAGATAAGTCCATCACCAAGCATTGTAACACAAGAAAATCCTGCAAAGTTCAAGAAAATCACCTATTCTGACTTAATGAAGGGGTTTTATGCAAGGAAATTGGATGGAAAATCGCAGTTGGAAATCCTGAGGATTTAGAAAGTCAAAATAAAACACATCCGGTCGTCTCCCTTACGCATTTTGCACATTCAAATGTGCATCCAAGTTAAAATGTACAATCACTAAGAATGCTAATAATGATGATATAGTACAATCTTGTCCATGTATATAGAAAGAGCGCAGTTTCTCTACGACTCTAATGTACACTTGCATTTTGATTTCAACTGTTTGCGATTTTAATTCAACAGTTCGTACATTTTAACTTGCACATATGCATTTTGATTTACATTAAAAAACCTTTAAAAATATAAATTATGAACCGTTGATTGATCCAAAACCTTTAGAAAAATGTTAGAAATCAGTTGTCTTCTAAATATAAAAGCAAAACATTAAAATAAATATATTTTTTATTTTATGAAGAACAAAAAATGATAAATTGAACGATCTTGAAAATATGATTTGTTTTCCTTTTTGAAAGATTCTGTTGAAAATGACGACACAGTCCAGATCTAATTTCCAAAAATGGCGCAACGGTCTAAAACCTCGAAACAGAATCCCACCGCTTTCGGTTTCAAACTTACATAAACCGTGACAACCAAACCAAATTGACTCGTGAGCTGTGGACGAACTGACCTACTCTGATTTGCAGACACCCCACGTGGAAAGTTGCCTCCTTTAAGATTCCCCACATTGAAATCTCCGATCCCCAATTTCCCACCTTGTCTGTTTGATTTCAAATTCTCTACTTTTTTAAATTCAACATTTGAAATCAATCGAGTGAGACAAAAAGGTACGAGTTTTATAAAGATAAGTGTTTTGTTCTTGTTTTGATGTGTTCCTGTGATTTTAGATCCTTGGATTTTGATCAATTGTTGTAGTAGTTATGGCTAAGAGGAGTAAGGCTGGAAAGAAGAAGAAGAAGGTGAAGAAGACAGCCACAGTATCACAAATGGTCAGTTTAATGTTTGATTTTTGTGTTTTTTTCAAATCTATCTTGTTGTGTTTGTTGGATTTATGTGAATTTTTATTAGTCATGAATTATTGGATTGACTGTTTGTTTAAATGTTGGATTGGATTTGTTGAGTTGGATTGATTTGGGATTGAATTGTGTTTAGGGAATAGTGAGGTGAAGGTTGTAGAAAGTGATGGTGGTGAGAATAGCTCACTTGCTTCGCAAGACCTTGAGTTGGATCAAAATCCTTTTACTAAAGATGAGGATGAGGAATCTTACGGAATTGAATCAGTTGAGAGTGAGAAAATCTTGAATGGAAATGATGTGGTTGAAGTTGAAGTGGATGGCAAGTCGGAGAATGCTAATCTTGATAATTATGGTAGCCTGGAAGTGTCTACTAATGGGAGTTCGAATGGAGATGATGAGAATGAGGAAGAAGTGGAGCTGCCAATGGCTGAGAAAGAACAAACTAAAGTAGATACTGATCCGGAGTCGTTTGCCAAAGAGGCTACACATGTGAAGGATATACATGTTGCTCCAGTAGTTGAATCAAATGAGCTTCTTTTGGAGAAGGTGATTCATGAGCCTGAAAGTGTGACAATGCAGGACTCAAATATATACGAGGAGAAAGTGCATCCATCAGAAACATTTTCTGATCTGATTGCTGAAAATCTTTCATTTCCAGACGTTAATTTCATAGAAACTTCTAAGGATTTTTTTGCGAAGCAGTTGCCACAATCTAATAATCTCATTGGTAATGGCAGTCCTGAGACAGAGGTACTGCTTTCCTAATTGCTCCGATTACTGCAACCTTTTAACTCAAGGAAATTAATGGATTACTGAATCTATTTTTGATGAATTACATGCAGCCTCTTCTACTTCCGGCCCTGAACCAGCAAACAAATCCTCATGGACAAGCTGTTGGGGATTTATCGAGCTATTTACAAACAAAACAAAGCTGTGGTAAGCAAACCTTTTACTTTTTTTTAACCTTTCTTACATTCCTTAACTCCTGTCATTCACCTTTACATCATTTTGTTTTCTGAACTGTGATTTCTGTGACTTCAGAAAGAAGATGCGAGCATCTGAGATGAGCGTATATTGTCAAGAGAAATCATTAAGTAGTCATCACGCCGTGCTCAAGGCACAAACTTTGGCCACCATATAGTGCTCAAGTTCGCTTGAAGCCTAATAAAATCATACTGATCGAGTTTGAGAAATAATAACTGGTCATCCAAGAGCCATCTCATCTTTACAAATTAGGATTCTTTTCAGATGTTTGACATTTAGCAAACATGAATTCAGAAACCTCAGTTGACATTTCTTCTTTATTTTTTCAGTTTGCCAGTTACTGAGTGGCACTTTTATTGTTCCGAAAATTCATGTCCATTTCAATGCCAGCATTTCCTGGTTTCATTGTTATTATTTACTTGATTGTCTCTCATAAATGATATCAAGGTTGTGTGGCGTGTGATCCGCGTTAAGCTTAAATGATTAACTTGGTGTTAAAGATCGCAAGTTTGAGCAAAGATGACGACCTTTTCTCATGAAAGTTCATAAATTGAAACATGGACGAATCATAGCTCGTGCTTGCGTTCTGGGTATTGTGGATATTACCAGTTTGTACACTTCATGTGCTTTGTTTGTGAAATCTTGCAACTTTAGCAGTGGAGCATTCTGTGAGTCTAGTCGTAGACTTCGTGGGGTGTCATGTATGAATGTTGTGGAGTGTACAAAGATGATCAAGGAGTATGTAAAAAGTTACAGGTTGAAAGATGCTCTGCAGCTGTTTGATGAAATGCCTCATAGAGACGCGGTTTCTTGGAATTTAACTATTAAAGGGTGCCTGGACTGTGGGGAACTAGATATGGCTGTAAAGCTTTTTAATGAAATGCCTTTTAAGAATATTGTATCTCAGACGACAATGTTGAATGGGTATTTGCAGTTTGGGAGATTGGAAATGGCAGAAGAGGTGTTTCATGAGATCCCTCACAAGGATACAGCTGCTTGGAACTCGATGATTAATGGGTATTTCGATAATGGTAGAGTTGAGGATGGTATTAGGTTGTTTGTGGGAATGCCGGATAGAGATGTCATTTCATGGACTTCAGTTATCAGTGGACTTGAAAGGTATGGTAGGAACTGGGAAGCTGTAGCTTGCTTCAAGGATATGATGTGTTGCCACTTCCACCAGGTTTATCCAACTTCGAGCACATTTTGTTCAGTTCTAAAAGCTTGTGCAGCAACTGCAGTGTGGTCTGGTTTTCAAGTCCACGCTTGCATTGTCAAGCTTGGGCATGGTTCTGATTCCTTTGCATCTGCTTCACTGATAACATTTTATGCAAACAGTAAGCAAATGGAGTGTGCACACAGAGCTTTTGACGAAAGCTTTGATAAGAATGTAGTCATCTGCACTGCCCTCCTGTCTGGATATGGTTTTAATAACGATCATGAAAATGCATTGAAGGTTTTTGGCGACATGATGAAGATAAAAGTTCTACCAAATCAGTCTTCATTCACCAGTGCTTTGAATTCATGTTGTGAACTCGAGTTTCATGACAAAGGTAGGATTATTAACACAGCTGCGATTAAGTTGGGATTTGAAACAGATGCTTTCATAGGTAACTCTCTAATCGTCATGTATTCCAAGTGTGGGCATTTGAACAGTGCTGTATATGCATTTGAGGGTATCAAGGATAAGAACTTGGTCTCTTGGAACTCGATCATCAGCGGCTGTGCACAACATGGGTTTGGCATGTGGGCTTTATCTCTCTTTAGCCAAATGATTCGTGCAAAAGTTGAGCCTGATGAGATTACATTCACTGGTCTGCTTTCTGCCTGTAGTCACTCAGAAATGGTTCAAAAGGGAAAACTGCTCTTCAAGTATTTCAGCCTATGCACTCCAGTCAAGGTAATTCTCGATCACTTCTCATTAATGGTAAGCATTTTAGCACGAAGTGGTAATTTTAATGAAGCAGAGGATTTCATCACAAATATGCCGCTTGAGCCAGACATGACAGTGTGGCTAGCTCTGCTCAGTGCCTGCAGCATGCATTCCAACATCGAGGTTGCTGAAAGAGCAGCTAATCACATATTTGAGCTAAACCCACATTACAGTGCCACCTACACCTTACTATCCAATCTCTATGCCTCAGCTAACAGATGGAATGATGTCTCCAGGATCAGATCTTTAATGAAACATCAAGGCATTGTTAAACAGCCAGGCTGCAGCTGGGTAGTCCATAAGGGTACAAAGCACATTTTCATTTCAAATGACAAGTCTCATCCTTTGACTGATCAAATCTATCTCAAGCTAAACTCACTACACACGAAGTTAAAAGAAATGGGATATCAGCCTGATGCAAAATATGCACTGCATGATGTGGAACATGAGCAGAAAGAAACCATGCTGAATTACCACAGCGAACGACTAGCTATAGCTTTTGCGCTTCTGTGTAACACTGAGGGGACTCCTATAACAGTGATGAAGAATCTTCGAATATGTGTTGATTGCCATGTTGCAGTGAAACTTATGGCCAAGGTTGTTAATAGAGAGATTGTGGTTAGAGATTGCAGCAGGTTTCATCACTTCAGAGATGGTTTTTGCTCTTGTGGAGACTATTGGTAAATACATGTCTTCTTCACTTGGAATGAAGTAACTTCGTCGCTAATTCAGGTTCAGAAAGCAACAAAATAATTAAGGGCGACGAAACATTTTTATAGCGACGAATTTTGATTTATAGTGACGTCGAATGCCATTGTCTTTTGTCATATTTATATTTTCTTATTTCTCATTCATCTTGAGTTGAAAAAGTGCATTCAAATTTGACTACTGGACACTGGAAGGCTGATTTGTTCGTTACCGGCGGCGTGAGCGGAGCATTTGGTATGTGCTTCTGATGTCTGAGTTGGTTTTTTTGTTGTTGCTTGAACTTTGAAGTTTTGTTTAGGAACTTATGGTATTGTTAATTGTCATGCCTTTAAGGTGTTTGATGAAATGCTTAAGAGATAATCATTGTTAATATCACCTCTTAAACTGTTAAACTGTCTTTTTTGATGATTATACGAGGTTGAATTCCGATAGGTTGTTAAAGTTCAATTCTTTATGTTTCAAATTCGGATAGGCATGGTGTTTATTTACCAATTTCTAGGCAGCTGCCGTGTTTATTGTTGTTCTTGTTATCAGTGAGTAGAATTAGTAGTCATTAGGGTGTGAATGTGAATAAAGGTATTGGTGTACTGCTTTTATTTTTTGTTAGTGAAACTTTCTTTGGTATGGATGAACTGCTTAAAGCAGAGATTCCAAACGGTTATTTAAATATATATTTTTTACATCAAGTGTATGCGTATCTAACAACTCACTTGTGTGTTTTCTTTTAGAAGGTCTAGATGGGGCCAAGATGGAAAGGAAAGGGCAGCGAAGCTAAAGCACTGGCTGATCCAATGTCAAATATCACACATCAACTAAAATGTTCCTTAATAAAGTTTGAGATGTGTGGACTACTCTCAGGTTGCAGTGTACTTCTTGAAGTCCCAACAGATTGCATAGAGATTCTTAATCGTGCCTGTTTTGGTCGGCCTATCATAACTGCTGAAAAGGAGAAGCAATGGTTTCAGTTGGGCATGGAGGAAGCTTTTTTCTTATGTTATTCGTTGAACTGTCTCACAATCAAAGGCAGAAATGACTTGCCCATGTCTAAAGACGAGCTGTGGAATTACTTTGTGTCAATGAAAACAGACTTCCCAGTCTATTACAAAACATATTCCCGTTTGAGAGCAAAAAACTGGGTCGTAAGATCTGGCTTGCAGTATGGTGTAGACTTCGTCGCTTACAGGCATCACCCAGCTCTAGTTCACTCTGAATATGCAGTGCTAGCTTTGACAGATGGAGATACTGAATCAAATGGAAGATTGAAGGTGTGGTCTGATATCCTAGGTGCAGTTAGACTCTGCGGAGCTGTGGCGAAGACATTGCTAGTTATTTATGTGAATATGAACGGGAAAGATACCGGTAGCCCCACCTGTTTAGACAGTTTTACAACTGAAGAACGCACAATCCGGAGATGGAGTCCTGAACTCTGTAGGGAAGGTCCCATGACAGCTCAAATGGATTCTAAGTGATGATTATGATTGTTATCATGGCACATCATGAGTTTAGTTGAAAATTCCATTCAGGGAAAAATATGAGAAAATCAGCATTATGTACTTTTTGAGAGTGCACAAAACTTCATCTTGTTTTTGCTAGCCTGCACAAAACAGTTTTATTTTGCAAATAGATGTATTAAACAGCTATAATTTTATAATCATATATACAAAACCCTGTTTGGAACAACATATTTTTGGCAATTTATACTGCAGGCTGTTCTAATCTTATATTGCTTTGATTTGCTTATTTATACACATGAAGTACGCAAGCACGAAAGGGACTTTCTTGATATGGTTATGAGCTACCCTGCTCGAGAGGACTTGAGTTGCTGACTATCACCTTCAAACAATGCTGAGAACCTCAGATCCATCCTAAACCAGAAGATAGATTATGCTTCATCCTACCGGCATGAAAATCTTGGTACAGCTTTCCTCAGTTCATAGCTAGAGATAATGTTGGCACATTTTTCATTAGTTTTAATTCAGAGTCGATTATAAAGTAGCACCGGTTTGGCTCTCTGATAGCGAACATGTCCATTCATCTTGATGAGAAGCTTGCGCGCTATATTAAGCCCCAGACCTCCTGTGACTTCACATGAATTTCTGCCTCCAGCATGTCTTCAATAACTTCAGGAGGAATGCCTGGGAAAGGATGAGCCAGTCTGCAAGTACAAACATAATAATGTAATATTACAGCGCGATTTCTCCCTTTCAAAATTATATCATTACTAAAAAATCAATTGGATAAGAAATTGCATCACCTGAATCGGACTGTCAAAAACTCAGTTTCACTACGTGACCTCTTTAGGCCAGGTGATACTGTTATTTCCACCCAGCCATCCGAGGAGGGCGCATAGTGCACTGATAGGAGAAAATCAGATAATACAAGCTGAAGTCTGCTCTGGTCTCCGAGGAAAGAAAGTGTGCCTGCGCCGTGAGAGGTATCATTAACAAAGCGCAGATTTTTTTCCTTCAGTAAAATCATTGCTTGGCTAACGACTGCATCCACAACGTTCCCTAAGACAAAATGTTCTTCTTTGAATTGCACATCGCTGTCATAACCAAGAGAAACATAAAATGAGACTCGCATTGTTATTCCCTTTCAATGCAATGCAATGCAACAATAATAAATAAATAAATAAATAGTAAAACAGTAGGATAAAAGTTTACCCTCCAATACTTTCAAAGTCCAAGTCCTCGATAATTGTCATGATCTGCTTTTCGCACGCATCACTTATCAGTAGTATTTTTTTCTGATCATCTGAAATTGCAGTACTTTCCAAGAGTTTGTGAGTAAACCTGATGCCATTCAATGAGTTTCTCATCTCTTGTCTTACGTAAGCTAATTCTTACTTTGTGGTGCTCTTTGATACTGTTTATGTTCTTCTGTTGCTGGATGCACACCCTTTGGAACAACTTGTGAGAAGCAAAAACATCCAACAATGTTTCCCATTGTATCGGTTCTCTTGTTGACAGTTAGTTGCACATCGACATATTCCCCTTTTCTGTCATAAAATCCAAATGGGAATTTTTCAATAGCCTGGCCACTGATTCCTCGGAACAACAGGATCATAAACTTAGTGAGTGCATCACTGCCTTTAAGATTACATAAACCCCCAAAAACTTCTCCAGGAAGTAGTTTTCCGATGGTTTCACCTCTTGACCACCCAGTAAGCTTCTCCATGGCAGCATTCCATTCTGAACAGCATGCATTTTTATCAGAAGCAAATATTGGTGGGATTAATGGATCGAGGCTTTGTATGATGGATTCATAATCTCCTTGCAAGCGGATAAATTTGTCCATGACAACTTTCTCGGGTGTGACATCTTGACCAACAAAACACACTCCAACAACACTATTTGTATAATCTCGACTCATGCAGGCATTGACCACTATGTACACAGGTGATGTATGATGTTGGCCGAATGTTTTGAGTTTAAGCTCAATATTTTTGTCCTCCTCGCCTGAATAAATATAGAAAATAATTAAAATAAACGGAATATTTAAGCACTAAAATCTGAGAAAACACGCTTGATCTCCATCCATCAACGCTTTTTACCTTGCATAGCTACTAAAAATAGTAGCTTGGCGGGAGTCTTCGTGAACAATATCATTTATGAGAGATTTTCCCATGGCTTCAGCTTGTAATCCCGTTAGTTCAGCTATTTTTGCATTCCATCCATTAATGAAACCGGACGAATCAACCCCAAAAATTGGCGCTGTTGCAGTTTCAATTATCTAACCATTTCACAAGCTACGGAACAGAGTTCGCCATCCCCATTCTTTGCATGAATTTCTTGTTCACCAGATATTGTTGGCTTTGCACCAGCGTCCTCGATTTCCTGAATGGAGTCTCTCATTATCAGCTGCAACGAGTGGATTGCATTGATCTCAGAGATCTCCCAGGGGACACTACGACTTTTCACTACTTCAAGAAAAGCTTTGAATGATGACCTTGGGTGCATTCTTCCACCATCATCCTTACTCTCCGGATGATGCTTTGCACCTCCCCATTTGACTTCACTCCCAGTGTGAGACCTAAACCAGAAAAGGAAATCATTTGAGCTTATTCTTGCCATTGCCATGCCGCAGACCGCATTTCCTAACAAAGCAGCTCCAGGATAACCGGTGTTGGCTAAACTATCAGTACTTAACCCGGTAGAATCTCCGTGATTACTGATAAGCCATTCAACAATGTCTTTAAGCTGTGATTCAGTTGGAGTCACACCCAATAACCAGCAGGTGCCTTTGTAATATAATGCAGCACCGTCACACTTCACAATGTCCATGATACTAGGTGATTGAGTCACAATGCCTGATGGGGCATCACGCAAAAGCATATCACAAAGTAGAGTTTGCGTCTTGAGAAGTTTTTTTTCAACTAGTTGAGCTGCCAGCTGAAGCTCCATGAAAGCTGCATCCCAAATGCTTGCATAAGGAACTCACATGCATAACGTAGCGGAAAAGGAACATATCTTGGGGATGTGTGATGGCATACCAGCAATCCCCAAAGCTTGGTCGAGTCAGTTCCATTAACCACAACTGCCATAACGAGTGAAGCAACAGATCCCATATTAGCCATATACGTAGAATGGCATTGATGGGGCGACCTTAAAGTTGAATTAACTAAACAAAGAGATCGCTTAACCTTATCACACTGAATAACCTTAACCGGGACAGCATAGCAATCACAAATCATCCTCACTCGATTCTGCTTAAATAAAAAACGAGCAGCTTGAGGAATATCCGTGGCAGGATAATGCAACCCAAGGTAAGGTTCCAGATCAGACCTTCTAATTTCGGAAACAACTTCACCATGATCATCATCGTGAAACTTGTACACCATCACTCTATCATATCCTGTGAGCTTCTGAATATCTTCGACAACCGTGTCACATAACAAACCAATATCCCCTCCAGGAAGCGACTGCAGCCTAGATATTGCCCTTACAGCTAGCTTCTGAGACTGCACAGCTCCAGCAAGCGACAATGCAGGATCTCCAGACCGCGCAGGCTCCAAATCAATCACAATGCCCACATCAATCCTATGAAGTATAGCATAAAACGGCTTGTGCGTATTCCTGGAATAAACCCACAGAGGGTTTAGCATCGAAATATCTCTAGCTGCCACAGCTTTAGCTAATGAAGCAGTTGACTGCGGCGTAAAAAGTACTCTCATATCAACTCCAATCAAGCTCGTTAACTGTTCAGACTCAACATAACCACTAAGCCCTAACATCTCAACACAATTTTCACTAAACCCTAAATCCTAAAACTAGGTTCTTCAACTACAAACAAACACCCAAATGGCTGAATCAAACCACCCCTCTGAATCTTCGATAAGTAAGCAGTCATCTGCTCCTCAGGAACACTCTCAGGTGGTGATAATCCAGATCTGGAATAATCAAAAGACTTACCAGCAGCACCAGATTGCTCAAACTCAGCCATCAACCTTGCATCAGCATTGTATTGCTGAATAGCTTTGTTCTTGTGTTGATAGTTGATACTCATCATACTGCTGCTGCTCCCAGCTGCTGATGTTGAAACTGATTGTTTGTATCTTCAACACAAACCCCATTTGGTTCAAATGTTGAAAGTTGCGACCTTAATGTGGGCTTCGAATCTCTATCAGCAACTGTGGTTTGATTCCTTGTCCAATTCTGTTCTTGAGTCTTGGATTGTGAAAAATTGGGGTTTCAGCAAATCCATCAGCTCAAGGTGTGACCTTTCCTACAAATGCATACATACAACTTTATCAATGCATAAACAATGTTAATTAAGTTAATCTTGTATTTTGTTAGGAATTGGGGTAAGTGACATAAGTGGATATTCTCAAGTTTAGACATTTGTGTAAAAACACAACTTTAACACATGATAGCTTTTTTCACTTCGTTCTTATCTTTAGACACAAACCCTAATCGGATCATCCATCCTTTGATTGGTTATGTTGGATAGCGATAGAAAAGTTTCCAACTTTGAAGTTTTTGGTGAAAGATTTAGGTTTTTACATTGATGTTTTTGCTGGTCGGCATCAGAGTTAGAACTTCACGTGTCAAGAATAGACTTAAAGTTGTCATCCATGTCTGCTTGTGAAGATACAACTTTGCTATTAAAATCCAACAAAAGCTTCCATCTTTGAATCGAAGAACAGTCCCTATGGCGATATCTGTTGCAGCAACTCCTTCAATTATCATTCGCAGGAACACACGTCTCGCCTTGAAATCTCAGTGTCAGCTAAATCAACGCAGTTGGTGCTTATGTCGCTGCTAAACCCTTATCGAGCGCGGTCTTGTTTCATCCTCTGAGGTGATCTTTGTTGAAAAGATTCGTTTTTGGAGATGGGTTTTTGTGATCGGGTGTTTTTGATTGGGGTTTCATCCTCTTTTTTATGCAGAGTTGTGGCTTTGGGAGGAGGAGAGTGATGTGGAGAGAGCAGAGAATGAGAAGATGTGTTGCAGTGTGTTATTCTCCGACTTTAACTACTCAGAGTATTCAGTGGATTTGTACAATTTCTACTGCGTGAGTTTCTATTGCTCTTGCAATTTCAATTGCTGTCGATTTTGTAAAATGCATTTAGGTTGGCAGTGAAGGCAAGAGTCGATTCCAGTACATGTGTCTATATGAAAAATGAGATATGTGAACTGAGGATTGATTGGTTTACTTGATGCGGTTACAGTGTGTTGGCCTTGGTACATGGTACTGGAATTCGGAAAGCCTTTCTTGTACCCATTTTAGCTTTGCAGGCTCCTTATACTGTTGTTTCATGGATCAAGTGAGTATTAATCTTTTTGCATGAGTTGTTCCCTTATTTATAATCTTCACTGGATTTTATAATGTAATGATCGTCTTTGGCCCAATTTGTAGAGGTGAATATGGAATGTGGACTGCCTTCTTGGCACTACTTGTTCGACTCTTTTTCTTCATTCCTGGTAGGTAGTGAGTGTAGCTTGTAATTCTGCGTTTTGGGTTTGATTTTCATTGCTTATAATTGAATATGGTTTCCGAGGTTTCTTTTGTTTACAGGTGAGTTGGAGTTACCTCTTGCAGCATTTCTGATACTGGCTGTCGCTCCGTATGAAATTTTGAAATTTAGGTAATTAATTTTTACAAACTTTCACAGTTTAGATATAAAATGAAATTCTTTGTATCCATTTGTCAATAAATCCATGTTGTTGGCACTTCACAGGGGGACTCAAGAAGGCACAGTGCTATCTTTAGTAATCGCTGGATATTTGGCATTCCAGCATTTCACAGGAATTGGAAGCTTAAAGAAAGCTTTCGAACAAGGTTCTATTGTCGCTACAGTCTCTATAGTTTGTATATGTGTCATGTCTTGTTTGCTGTTACTCTGATTTCATTGTAAAAATACAACCTTGCCTGGCATAGTTTATGTGTTAAGGCCAATGCATAGTTCATGCATCTGATAGATAGCTTCGTGGCGTCAGTTTGCCTGAGCTGCATTATCAGCAAAAAAAGTGCATATCTTACAATGCTACCTCAGTGTAGATCCATACTCTTAACATCAGTGACCTTCAAAAAAACTACAAGAAGTATATGAAACAGAAACAACTGATTTACAAGACCATTCAGCAAAGCTTCACCCTGGCGAAAGCAAAAGCAGCTCTGCCAATCTCAATATATCGTGCGCGTCTATTTAGGCCCACGTAGCTCCTATTGGGCCACGTAAACTGAATATTTTCAAACAATCCAAGAAACTGAAACGTAGATACTTATCCGTTAAATTCTGTTTCGATTTCTCATCAATTTTTAAAAATCTATTTATTTTATTATTTATAAATATAATATTCCTGCATATATATTTTAGAAGCAAAATGTAATATTTCGTTTGAATTAATTATAAAAATAATAATATAAAATTAAAAGAATCTTTAAAAAAGAAATCGGAAATTAGTAAAAAAAATAGGTTTGAGAAGAAGAAGAAGAAGAGAGCAAAAGTCGATTCGAGGGTTTTCTTTCATCTTCAGTTTCTTTCGTTTCTCATCAAAAAGTGAAGTTTTAGGGTTTATTTAGGGTTGATTTAGATTTGTGTGGATTGATCAGTCAAGTGGGTAACGGTAGAGAAGGATGAGCAGCGAAAAGGGGGCAGTTGGGAATGGTTCGATTCCTGCAACGTCGAGAAAGGTGGTGCAAAGCTTGAAAGAGATTGTTAATTGTCCTGAAGCTGAGATTTATGCTATGCTTAGAGAATGTAACATGGACCCTAATGAAACTGTCAGTCGTCTCCTCTCTCAAGGTCAGTCGACATTTCTTGAATTCACTGGTGTGTAAAGTATATGTCTTGCTGTAATTACGGTGATTTGAAAGATTGAGTCTTGCTTGTAGTTCTGTCGAGTAGTAGCTGGACTGTTAATGTCCATTTTGGGTGGTAGGGATGTTTTAGCTATGAGATTCATTGATGGATGGATGTGATTTTTTGTAGCACAGACCCTTTTCATGAAGTAAAGAGTAAGCGCGAGAAGAAGAAAGAGGTATGTAATTGTTGAAGCACTATTGCTGATATGATCAGTAAATGTCAAGGCTTGGTTGGTATGATTAGCTGAGTTTGGTTTCCATTACTTGTAAGTTGGATGCTAGGATATAGCCATTATATTGCATTTAGGGAAAATTGAACTCTTTTTTGTTTTTAAGAATAAAGATACAAATGAGTATAAGACTCGGGGTGGTGGTAATTCTTCTAGTCGCGGTGGAAGAGGTGCCACTGATAGGCGCACTGGGCCAACTCATTATAACTATTCACGTGCCTGACTCTGATTTATCGATATTCAACCTCGTTTGTCCACTGGTATATTCTCATGAAATAATAACTGTACTTTTTTTGTCAGAGTCTGGCAGTGCACATGAAAGATCTGTTAACAGGAGTGATGGGACCTATTCCAATGTTGCACCTCATTCCTCAGCTTCACATGTGGCTGTTGCTGATGTTAATCAGCATTTCTCATCCTTCAGGTGACCACACACCATAGAGCAATAGGGTGTTATGCATATAATCATATGAGTTTACGAGCTGAATGAATTCGCCAATGCAGTGATCTGTTGCTATCTATTTGACATTGATATTGTATTCACGTTCACTTAGTAGTATATTAATTCATATAATGAAAATATTCTGAAGACGAGACCGAGTTGGATTTGTTTCATAGTCATAGAGATCATCAAACTGTCACAGCATATAATTATTTTCCATGTAGAATATGTTAAATAATATGTGATGCTTGGCAGTTTATAATAATTCTTTGTTTACTGTGTAGTGATGATGCTCTGAAAGAAAGTCAAAGTATGACGGCAATCAGAGGCGATGGGTTCCCATCATCTGTTCAATCTGCTGCTGGACTTCCGTCGGCATGGCAGGGAGGTAATGCGGGACATTTGTCGATGGCTGATATAGTTAAGAAGGGCATACCTCAGAATAACGCTCCAGGTTCTGTTAGCTCAGCTCAGTTTGGTGACGTTAATCATGTGGTGACAGCACGTGCACCATTGCTACCAAATCATGCTACGCATCCACCACATGACCAGGTGCTATCTGGGCCACGGCCTGATACTGTTCCAACTCAACATAAAGATGATTGGCCTGCAATTGAGCGGCCTCAAGCGTCTGCATTTCCATGTGAATATGCTGTCGGAAACCTTGAAGTGACTGACCGGCATCACAGCCAAGATAACCATAATGTAAAGTCAAATGGTACTCCGCCAAAAGATAAGAAAATCGAGAATGTCAATGAACACCATATTGCATCTACAACAAACTCAAGTCCAGAGGAAGAAAATGCTGGTGACGCTTCTTATTATGAAAACAGTTTATTCAAGGATTCAAATTTGTATCAGAATTATGGTAATGCATATCAGCATGAAGAAGGTAAATCCTCTCAGAGTGTCTTTTTTGATTTGAAGGATTGGTACTGTGAATCTGTGATCAACTTTTTGGTCATGTTAGATGCAGATGTTCAGTTAGTGATTCCATTTTATTTTCAGTTATAAGAGAGTATATCGCACGGTAAAAACATTGTTTGTTACTTACATTGGTTATTTTTGAGAATATATAGATTGGCACTGTGATATAATCATTACTTTTTTATTTGGAGCGTATCTGAATGAAGAAAATAAATCCTGATCAAGTGTCTCTTTTGATTCTAACATTGGCACACAGGTTTACTGGGCATGCTGGTTAGATATGTAGGTTCGGTCATTGATTCCAACTATGCTCATTTATTAGAGTTTCTTACATGAAAAGGCCATTTATTGATTGTTACATGGGCAATTCTTATGAAATCATGCCATTGATATGTGTTTTTGGTTGTTGTACTCTCTTCCTTTATCTACTTGGAGATGTATAACTGTAGTAATGGTATTAAAATTTAAAACACAATATGTACAGTACAAACTCGTGCATTAGTTTTCCAACTAACTTCTTATCATGTTTTCTCAGCCGAAGATAATTGTGCATCGTTATCAAACATTGCTGCAAACATGCAGCAATTGAATTTGGAAACGGATGAGCAGGCACAACAGCCGAAGGAGGAAATACATTCGGTAGTGATCCCTGATCACTTACAAGTGCAGAGCTCTGCATGCTTGAACTTATGTTTTGGAAGTTTTGGAAGTTTTGGAGCTGGAATTTCCACTGGTTTGGCAGGAACGAGTACAGCTGATTCTTTGCACAATGATGTTAAGGCGACATCCAAAACGGAAGATTCTTCACCAGATGTCCTTTCAAATTTCAGGTTTGTAGTCTAGTTTTCAGATTAGCTAACATTTTGTCTTTCTGAATGCCAAGCTAACTGTTTTACTATCTACAGAAATGCTGAGTATAATGAAGATGAGCAAGTTAGGTCAACATCACCTGTTGACATAACTAACAGAAGTTGCCTGATTGATGAGACTCAAACTTCAGTTTCACCCTCTCATCCTGGGGTGATAAAACATAGTTTTGGTTACGAAGTTGAAGGAGCACAGTATGGCTTCCAAAATTCATTACCTGCTTCCAACTTTGATAACAGTCACCAGCATAAATTAACTACTGTGTATTCTCAGTCACAGACCAGCTCTCAGATGCAGCATACAAGTTCTTACTCCGATGTTCTGGTAAGGAAAATATTCATTCAAATATATTACAAGACCAGCTCTCAGACTTATTCAGTCACAGACCAGCTCTCAGACTTTTATCACTGTGTAAACTTAACCTTCAAATATTCACATTTTTAAGCAGTTGAGTAGCGTGTTGATACTTCGTTTGAGGAAATTAACTTTCGCAAGAAGTTGGTTGCTGAAACGATGCAAATATTATTTATGTTAGTCTGATGACACCGGATATTGTTCACCGGATATTTATGTTAGTCTGACACTTCAAGAAATTGGACATTTATTGATTTCTTAAGCTTACTATTCACCATTCAGTACTTGTTTGCAGGCATTCACGAATTTGTTAAG
The DNA here is from genome assembly GCA_006409495.1 of Sedum album. Lineage (NCBI taxonomy): Eukaryota > Viridiplantae > Streptophyta > Magnoliopsida > Saxifragales > Crassulaceae > Sedum > Sedum album. The sequence goes on from QZGG01000972.1 coordinate 44,265, forward strand.
AGCTTCGATGCTGGCCTCTACTGTTCATCAGCCTGGGAGAGAGTCTGATCGTTCATATTTGCAGTTCCATGCAAATCAGTTGATGGCTGCAAAATATGACACAACAGTTCCTGTTGGTGGTCCTTCTGCATCCGTAGCCGAGGTATATTTTCATAATATTGGTTTGTGAAAACTACTCAATGATCGAAAGTTTATGGCTCTCACACTGATACTATATATCCAGTGCTTCAATCCTTATCAGTAGGGGGCATATCCTTGTTGAATAGAAGTCAAATGCCCCCAATTACTTTTGCATTGCTCACTGTTTATCAAGTTCAGTTTGACTAAAGTTTGATTATGTGAATGCAAGTTTCAGCCTTTTCCTCCATTAATCAACTGAAAATTAATTCATCCCCCCAATATTTTATAGCTCTAGGTCCGATATATACCATACTGACTTTTTTGTTTGTATAAACGGGGCTTGAACAATTTACTTATAGGAGTTGCGTTCATAATATTTTTGGAATTTATTTATCATATAAATAGTTGCAGGCCCTTGAAACTCGTAGCATGAGTGCCAATGCGGCCGCCCTTGGATCTGGTCTTCCTCAGCACCTGACAATGCACCCTTACTCGCAGCCAACTTTACCTCTTGGACCTTTTGCGAATATGATTAGCTACCCCATGTTGCCTCCAAGTTACGCATACATGCCATCTGCGTTTCAACAAGCATTAAGTGGGAACAGTTCTTACCATCAATCTTTGGCACCAGTTCTACCTCAATACAAAAACAATCTCTCAGTTAGCAACTTGCCTCAGCCTGGGGCGGTTCCCTCTGGCTACGGATACTTTGGTGGAAATTCGACAAATGTTCCTGGAAATTATTTGCTGAATCAAAATGCTGACCCTGGTGGCTCATCCGTTGGATTTGATGAGCTTGGAAACCCTCGATACAGGGAGCAACTTCTGGCTCTCCAACAGGTATGCTCCCATTCAAAGATTACATATTTTCAGATTAAAATTTTGATGAGTATTTTTGTTATGATTCTATCCGGCTATTGGGAAAAAAGTTACTCTCCGGCAGTTTCAATTTTTGCTCATGTTATACTTTCTACATTTGCAGAATGACAATTCGGCTATGTATTCTCATGGAAATGGCAACCGCACAATGTCAGCATTCCCTGCAAATACATATTACAACCACTTTCAAGAACAAAACCAGCAAACCGCTGGGTTCCATCAGAACCAGCAACAACCATCGCAGCATTTTGGTTCCCAAGGCTACCCCAACTTCTACCATTCCCAACCCGGGATGTCATTAGAGCACCACCATCAGCAAAACCAAAGAGATGGTTCTATTGGAGGGTCTCAAGTCCAGCCTTCAAAACAATCTCAGCAACATTTGTGGCAGAACAGATATTAACCCTATAAACAGCTTCAAGTCACAATGTTAGTAGAGCAACGAACTGAACCTGACTAGCATTCTTTGCAGCCTGTATCTCAGAGGTTGTATGCTTGTCTTTACAAGCATTCTAACGGTGAGAGATCAGGCCTTGCGAGACTATTCCTTTGTGTTAGCTTTAGAGTTACCAACCGTCTTTCTTTCGACTAGATGTCGATGTTTCACATGTCTAGTAGCAGTGTAAGAACAAGTTAACAGTACAGTATCAAACATTCCTTGATGCATATTTGTACAGCAGTTTCTTTTCCCTTTTTATGGAGTTGAGTTTGGTGTATGAACACAGAACATAACACACTAGAGGGTTAGTAATGCAATTTTGGAAAGTTAGGAAGATATGTAATTTACTCATTTGAGATTGATTCAGTACGGGAAGGTGTAGGAAAGAAGCGTGATGCATGAGTGTTTTCAGCCGTTGGATTAATTCAGATTGAGATTAATTATTTCCCCTTTCTTTCAAAACCACATCGCATCGCGTTTGCAGATTGCTGACGCGATAGAGAATTCGATTTGGTGGAGATTGAAGACTGAAGCTTTGCGACTGAGCTCGGCATCTTCTTCGAACGATGGTACGCGTTAGGCTAACCCATATTTTTTTCCTTTGGTTTTTTGATAACATGTTAGCGGTTGTGGATCTTAGGTTAAAGTTTTGTGTTAGGATTTTGGATGGGTAATTGTTGTTTATACACTGCAAGTCTGCGACTTCATGAATTTTGATGGGTTTGTAGATGATCTAAATTCTGGGGTATTTGAGTTTAAAGCTATGACCAGTGGTTTTTATAATTTATGTGTTGGGTATTGTTGTTTGAATTTTACAGGCTGATCCTGAGCTTGAAGCAATCAGGCAGAGAAGGATGCAGGAGCTAATGGCTCAGCGTGGTGGAGGAGGTGGAGGGGTAAGTTTAAAGCTATAGGATTGGGCCTTCTAATGTTTAGTGTCTTTTTTATTCTTTGTGTGTGTTATCTTTAGGATTGGTTGCATTTGTTTGTAAATGGCAGGGTGGCAGTCAAAACCCTGAACAGCAGAAGGCTCAGGAGGAAGCTAAAAGGTTGGTCATTGATAGTAACGATTAATTATTGATGCCCTGTTACTGGATTGCATCTCGCATTAAGATCCTCTGAGTAAGAAGGTTTTTTTCTTAGCTGAGTTTTGAAGTATTTTGATAACTGCAGGGAAGCAGATGAGGAGGCAACTCATGCTTAGTCAGGTTTTGTCATCTGAAGCACGAGAAAGGAGTATGTTTCAGTTTTTTGCTAACGAATGTGATTTTTATATATCTATTTTATTTTTTGTACGTCAATTTAGGCAGCAGTTGATTATTTATCTATACAGCATTCATGATTAGCAATAAAAAGTGTCTGAATCCAGTAATGTTCATCATTCTCTTTATTTGTCCTTAAGCGTAAATACTCTTTCTCAGAGACTATCCCCGTTTCAAAACTCAGTTTAAAAACAAAAAATGTTTTTTGTCATGCTTAATTGGTCTCCAAAGTGAAATACTTTGTTCGGAACTGAGTAGGTGGACTTGAGCTGTTGCATTCAGGATCAGGGTGTAGTGTAAACTGAGAAGTTCACATTTAGACATGCGGTGGTAGGGATGTTATCATTGTCATCTTTTGGTTGCAAGAAGGGCGGGATAATAATATTATATAATGTGTGCTACGTTCCTTAGTGTCCACTGTCCAGTATTCTTGAGTCTCAGCTCTTCTCATATATGATTTATCTCATGTATACGTAATGATCGTCATCTCGGATAGCATCCTCTCCAATAAGTCTTACATAGTTTAGTTTGATGTGCCTTTGTAGTTGCTCGGATTGCTTTAGTAAAGCCTGAGAAAGCCAGGGGAGTTGAAGATGTCATACTGCGAGCCGCTCAGACGGGTCAGATTGTTGAAAAGGTAAAAATAAACTTCATATTGTGATCTTACTCTAGATCTCATCGCATCAATTAGGCAACACCACCTTTCCTGGAGCTAAACTAGTTGCCAATGACACTTCATTCGTAAATGCAGGTATCCGAAGAGAAACTTATATCCTTATTGGAACAAATTAACACACAAACGACCAAACAGACTAAAGTCACCGTGAGTTACAATTCCCATATCTTTCACCAAATTTTTAACCTACCATATGAACACCCTTGTCATTCCCTTTTGCTCAACTATTTCAGATCCAGAGGCGCAGGAGTGTTTTAGAGGATGACGATTAGTTTCCTTATTTCACATGGTCAATGCGCTACCGAACTTTATCCAAAATTATTATCCACAGCTTTCCTATGATTTTGAACCATATGTAACTTAATGCATACTGTGACTGTGTGGTTGGTTTTAAACTCTTCCTCTTTTACCCTGAAATACTAAACAATGAAAATGAGTTGATTCCTTTTACGAAGGTTGTCTGTGTGACTGTGTCTGTCATCTTCACATTGTTTGATTCCATTTTAATACTTTGTCATCTGAAAACTGGAAGAACCTCAACTAAACCAAACAGTCACGATCAAGTTCATTCAAAGCAAAAGACAAGTTCATGCAAACCTTTTTTCAGTTTCAAATTCTGCCACTTTGTTTAAAAATTTGATCTTTTTTATTATGTATTTTAGAATTCAATTGGGTCAACTGCTCTTTGTTCTTGCTTACTACTGTACAATTTTATACTTATAAGAAATACAAATAAATGAAACAACACAAAGACCAAAAACCGTCAGTTAAGGAAGAGCAATCGAAATGTGAAGGACAGACGTCTCATCTGAAGTATTCCCAAACCTTGAAGCAAAAGCTCGCATCTTTGGACGAGATATCTGTTGGGCATTCGCTTTTTATCTTCGTATATGATGTTATTCTTGTGATCGTGACAAAGATCCACCTCTCACAGTCTCTTTCTTTGTCTTGCGCCAGTTAAAGGTTGCACCTTTAACTTCGATTCTTTAGATCCTTGCATCTGGGTCGTTTTGCGTTTTCAGCTAAGATTGGTTCCGGCGAAGAAATGGTGGTTTCTGGGCCGCTCACTGCTGGACAGGTAGGCTTTTGGATATAATTTGCGTGCAATGTGTTTGATCTTTTGCCTGAAAGATGTTGGCACTTTAGAATTTCAAGTATTTGGATATTTTTAGTTTTAGGGCTGGATCTTTGTAGCGCATTTGATTTTGGACAAATGTTGAAATTTGCTGTAGGTTTCGATCAATTATTATGCAATTCTAGTGGTCGTCTGTTTGACCAGCTTATTCTTAAGTCAGTAAATAGGAGCTGCATTGTACTTGTTTGTCTCTTCAGCATTTGGTGTTTGAATTGGGAGCAACAAATATAGGTTTTGACATTTTGTTTATTCCATGTGTGACATGTTTTTAGTGAGTGAACTGTTATAGTGTGTTGAAGCAATGAAGTCTCTCAATCTGGTACATGATGTCGATCTGTACTTGGTAATTATAAATGGTGATTACTGCATGGTTCTTGACTTCTTATGTTCTTTCACTCTATCAACCGGAATTAAGTCTCATGTTCCCTGGTTGTTCTGATTCACAGGTGTCCTTTTTACTTGGGTTCATCCCAGTGCTAGTTGCATGGGTTTATTCAGAATATTTAGAATACAAGAAAACGTCTTTGCCTACAAAAGTGTGAGTTCTGTTTTCCACATGAGTACATGGATACAGTATTTCAGTTGCATCGTGTTCCCTTAATTTATAGTTACATTCCATTCAAACCTAATTTTCCATGCAATTGAGTAAAGCTACAGTGGTGCTACTCCTTTTTACCTTGCAGACATTCTGATAGTAACTTGGTTGAGTTGGCAACTGAGGCAGCCAAGGATGAAGATCGTGCTGTATTGCTGGAAGGAGGCCTTACAAAATCGGGGTCTGCAAAATTTAGTAGCCCGTCAGTAAAATCAAATTTGATTAGGTTGTGGAGATGCCCGCACAGTGACCTACCGATAATATGATTTTCATGAACAATGACTTTTGAAATTTACTCCTGCTTCTCTTTCATGTAGATTCTTAACAATGGATGATCTTTTCTTGCTAGAGAACAGGCTTACTTTGAGACAAATGTGAGTTGATGGAAAATTTAGTATCTTTTGCGGCCTCTTGATTACCTTGTCTCATACTATGTTGTAATTGTTATAGGTCTGAATTTGGACTCATTCTGCTGTACTTCTACATCTGCGATCGTACAAATCTGATTCCAGAGTCCACAAAGGTCTTTAACCCAACTTTCCTTCATTTATGCTACTGTAATGGTCCTGCATTCTTGACTGTGATGCCTAATTTTTTTCTAATTGATTTTCTTACAGAACTACAACCGCGACCTATTCCTTTTCCTCTACTCTCTCCTCATCATTGTGGCAGCCATGTCATCCCTCAAAAAACATACAGACAAGTCAGCGTTTTCAGGGAAAGCTATATTGTACCTTAACCGTCATCAAACAGAAGAATGGAAAGGATGGATGCAGGCAAGTGTTTCACCTGTATTAAATACTTCTTGGTCATGCATTGTTATCTAGCAGATGCATTTCTCCATTCCAACCACTTTCCTATGTATTTTTTGTTCACAAATGGCTACTAAGATGGATTTTGAACAGGTTTTATTCTTACTGTACCATTACTTCGCGGCAACAGAAATATATAACGCAATACGCATCTTCATAGCTGCTTATGTATGGATGACTGGCTTTGGAAACTTCTCCTATTATTATATTCGAAAGGATTTCAGCCTGGCACGTTTTGCTCAGGTTAATTTATCTCTTGGCTGGTTATGAATTGCTTATTGTAATTAATAACCTATAACCTAAATACATCATTTGATTACATTATTTGCAGATGATGTGGAGGCTAAACTTTTTTGTTGCCTTCTGTTGCATTGTTCTTAATAATGATTACATGCTCTATTATATTTGCCCGATGCACACACTTTTTACCCTAATGGTGTACGGAGCGCTAGGTGTTTTTCATGAGTACAATGAAATGGGATCGGTTATGGCTGCAAAGATTATTGCATGCTTTCTTGTGGTCATCTTGATTTGGGAGGTTCCTGGAGTTTTTGATATTTTTTGGGGGCCTTTGACATTTTTATTAGGTTAGTAACTTAGCCCGTTCAATTTGATCTGACGCTATCCAGTCCAGTTTTGTTTAAGATGCACATTAGTTATCTGAATAAGTTAATGATCTCAGTGGATGCTTACATTGATATTTTATATAATAACAGGTTACAATGATCCTGCAAAACCAAGTCTCCCACGATTGCACGAGTGGCATTTTAGATCTGGGTTGGATCGATATATATGGATAATTGGGATGCTATATGCTTACTATCACCCCAGTGTAATACTTTGCATTTCTGTAGTTTGATTGTAAATATTGACAATCTGGAGCAGCAAATAATGTATATGCATTTCAGGTGGAGAGATGGATGGAGAAGGTGGAAGAAATGGATCCAAAACGAAGACACACAATTAAAGCAAGCATTGTAACAATTGCTCTAACTGTGAGTACTGTGGTATCTGTTCGTGATTGCCTACTTAGATCCTGCTACTAAAACCTTTCCTGTTTTCAGGTTGGTTATATTTGGTATCAATGTGTTTACAAGTTGGACAAAGTTACTTACAATAAGTATCATCCTTACACTTCCTGGATTCCAATAACGTGGGTTACTACTATCCTTTCAAAATTTTAAAATATAACTTTGTATCCATAGAGTTCTATTTGTGTAATTTACTGTGTCATGTTTGTTCCCACAGAGTGTACATTTGTTTGCGGAATTTTACTCACCAACTCCGAAGTTATTCTCTGACCCTTTTTGCGTAAGTTTTATTGAAAACATTGGCAAATGGTTTATCACATGCATGTAGTACCTTTCAAGAAACTAAATAATAAAATCTAAGAATATAATTGCGTGATATCTTACCAGGTGGCTTGGGAAGATAACTCTAGAAACATACATTTCCCAGTTTCACATATGGTTGAGGTGAGATGAGTTTGAATATGTTTTTAATTTTGGTTTTGGTGATTGCTTTTTTTTGTAAAGGAAACTAACTATTCATGTGAAGGTCTCTTGCTTATATTTTAGTGTTTATTAAGTTTTCTGGTACGTGTAGATTTTTTTCAAGTAATGAAAACGTAAATCAGTTCTAAGTTCTAACTCTAAAGTTCTGTGCAGATCAGATGTGCCAACGGGCAACCAAAGTGGCTTCTTTCCATAGTTCCAGGATACCCAATGGTTAACTTTATGCTCACTTCTGCAATTTATGTTCTGGTGAGTGTATCTTTAAGTTTTTTAACAGAAACCATGAAACGCAACATAATCTGATCATTTTACTATTTATTAGGTTTCACTTCGACTATTTGACCTGACAAACTCACTAAAGTCAGCTTTTGTACCTACAAAGATGATAAGCGGCTGCTGGCTAACTTCATTGCTGGCATCGTTATTTCTGTGTCTCTCTATTTTTTCTCCCTTTTCTTACTAAAGTTACACGGATAGCTAGTAAGCTCTCTTAATCCTCTTATACCGCTAAAGATAACACTCAGTTTCATATACCTTTAATTGCAGTACATTGGGTAGCTTTTTCCATGTAAATTACTACAACAGGTCACATCTTTCGAAGTCAGTATAGTTTCACAGAGGCTTCATGCTACCTATCATGTCAATGAAAATTTTACACATCTCAAATAAGGGAGGTTGAAGAACAGGCCTTATAAGCATAGCTGATCATCAACAAATACTTCAGGAAGGGTTTACCTTCATTTTCTTTGCCACAGAAGTAGCTTGCCAAGGTTTCACGGCATAGTGAAAAGGAATTACTTTTTGCTTCTCTACATTTCCTATCACTTCTTGTATTTTCCTGTTTTCATGGGCTTCATTGTATGCAACTGAACTTGTGCAACCCTTCTAAATGGAGGGTCTTGATTCAGGTTTTCTGATCTGAAGTACGTATGTTGAGGTCTTGTTTTTTCATGTGCAATTACCCCATAAGGATTTTCTTGAAAGAATCCGGTGTCATGACTCGTTAGGTAACACTTGCTGTGTAGTCTGTATGACCATGTACAGTTACTCTATGTGAGTTCATTTTTAACCTCTGTCATCGATATTATACATAGCTCTCTTTATTCGTCATGCTTGGGTTTGGGTATTAGTACCAAGTGTGCTCAAGACAACAGTTTTGATGTCTGACTTTGAAAAGCTTAGCTTGCGTCTTTGATACATGGAAGTTGAAGATGACAAGAGTAAGACTCCTTTATGTGAACCACTTCACTCACCACTGACGTTTGCTCCTTTACTCACCCTTTTGATCATAACTATCTTTGGTTCTGGCATGGCTAGCCTCATCTTTAGCTGATCAGTCACCTTCACATATAATTTGCGTGTTGAATTCATGATTTCACTTTTCAGCACCTTGCTTGAGCTAACAGCCTCTCTTTCTGTTTCAGGCACACTTCTTAGAAGACATTTTTTCTTTTCTTCATGTGGTAGAAGCTCAGCTCAGGACTTGATGTAGCCTCCATGTGTAAGTCCTTGTTTCTTATGAGGCACCAATAATTTGTACATTACAAAATCCATTCGAAGCCAAATGTGTCAGGTTTTGGTGGTGAACAAGGATGGCTTGGTACAAAGGAGGAAACAGCGGATGGATGGCATGTTTGGTATCCCTAGTTAGATTTCCAGTCTTCATTCCCTATTTATTCACCTCATTCTACAATTATTCATTCGTAACGGTTATACATTAAATAATCACACAAACTGGTAACTTGTAGCTCAACTACATATATTTAGTGCTCTGTCATCTTCATTTTCGTTTGCATTAGTTTTCATATTTATCTCCTGCAGGGCTTAAATGGAGCACTGAGTTTGCACTCAAACATTACAATGCTGACAAGGAGCGATAGCAACATCTCATTCAAAAGGTCATACTTTTACAGATAAAAATTCCTTCAAGTTGTGATTGAACATTTTTGTTTCTTTTTTCATTTGAATTCTGATAGCGTAGAAATACTTATGTGTATGAAACTTTTTTGTGTTGCATATCAAGTATATAAATCAGTTTCTCTTCTTGAGGTTTCTATACTATTTTAGTTTCTAATTTTTCAGTTAATTTATGCTTAGCCAAATTCTCTGTGGGGTAACTAGTTATGTAAACTGCAGATGAAAATTAGCTGGAAATCAAACTTCATTGATGTGCATAGGGTTTTTGTCATTAAAACATAACATATGTCTCTCCCAGGTTGTTGCTTGAATTTAAAGTTTTCAGCTATTACTTTCCGGGGGCAAAGTTGGTGGCAAAAGCCCAGGCATTGTTGTTGACAGGGTCAGCAAGGTGGTCAGCAAGGTTCTCCAAGGGTCCCTTTCCGGTGACAATGGCCTGAACGAAGAATCCAAACATAGAGAACATTGCAAGTCTTCCATTCTTCAGCTCCTTAACCTTAAGCTCCGCAAAAGCCTCAGGGTCATCAGCAAGACCCAATGGGTCGAAGCTACCTCCAGGGTACAATGGGTCAGTGATCTCGCCGAGAGGCCCTCCTGCAATGCGGTAGCCCTCCACGGCTCCCATCAAGATTACCTGGGTAGCCCAAATGGCCAAAATGCTTTGTGCGTGGACCAAGCTTGGGTTGCCCAAGTAGTCAAGTCCTCCTTCACTGAAGATCTGAGCTCCAGCCTTGAACCACACAGCCTCACCAAACTTGACACCATTGCGGGATAAAAGCTCTGGGAAGACGCATCCAAGAGCACCGAGCATAGCCCATCTGGAGTGGATCACCTCAAGCTCACGGTTCTTGGCGAATGTCTCAGGATCAGCTGAAAGTCCAGCAGTGTCCCAGCCATAGTCACCAGGGAACTCACCGGTCAGGTATGATGGTGCTTCACCGGAGAATGGTCCAAGTACTTGACACGGTCTGGACCATACCATGGGCTGGATGACACTGCAGGCTTTGATTTGGCTGCTGTCTTCCTCATTGTAACCTTGCCATTCCCAAACACTTCAGACACAGTTGGTGCAATCTTCACTGCCTGGCCGGCAAGTGCTGGAGAGGACAGAGCCATTGTTGAAGCAGCCATTGTTACAATAAGTAGCTGAAACCTGATGAAAAGGAGAAAGCTGTGTTTTGAGCTGAGAGTGATGCAAAAACAAGAAATTAGTTTGATCAATTTATACAGGCTGAGAGCTTATGCTTCTTATCTGACACCATCGGTTCCTCTCATCCCATTGGTTAAGCAAGATTCTGCAGTGTCCACATGGCTGTTCTCTGATCCACCAATGCTTGGATTCTCACTCTGTCAAGATCAGATATGTAGTCTGTCTATTGCCGGCAGGACAAGTGTCTGCACCTGGTTGGCGCTGACACACTCTGAATTCAAGAATTTCTAAATTCTACTCCGTGCAACTTTTTTATTAACACAAGTGGTGTACAGACTACAGAGGCCTCTTGGCACTAAACGATGAGAATGCAGGATGAGGTCATGTTGGATATGAGTTGGTCAACGTTAAAATATAGTTTTTGTTTAGAACACTTCAAACAGCGACTCTGTGGCCCAATGGATAAGGCGCTGGTCTACGAAACCAGAGACTCTGGGTTCGATCCCCAGCAGAGTCGTTTTGTTAGTTTTGCCCTGTAATAATTATTTTTATTGTTATTTTAAATTTACAATGATATTTCTCAACCAGAATTCTGCTTGAAATGATTAATGAGTGCATTGCTCTTCTTGCAAGGCTCCATCAGTAACTTGAGAGTAGTGGTTTTACTCTTACTGTTATCTTTATGAACCACCAACTGATTTGATGGTCTAACCTGCGGCAGTCCATCGGCCGAACTCGCTTGCCCTGACTTCACCATGTAGTCCCATTTATCCTGGAGCAGATACAAAAAACCCATAATAGAAATCTCTGCTGTGAGCAGCACCAACCACAGACCAATGCTCTTTTTGGTTCTCCTATGGTATGATCCCAAGCCTGTGTAAATGTTGGTGATCCCTGTTAAAGTCATTGCTGTTCCGCTTAACCAATGCACTAAATACCATTTGCTTCTCCCTATCCTCCCCCTACACAAGTTTTTCTCGTTAGACTAAACTACGCTATATTGAATTTGTAAAAATGAAAACTTGAAGTATGGTGTTACCGATTAGGCCTGCAGAAACCGACAAGGGCCTGGACCCAAACTGCAGCGTAAAGTACTAGGCCAAGTCTTTGATGAGTGTTGTTGAATGAGTTTTCAAACTTTTGGATGGACAGTACCGCTGCGGTAGTGGTGAGAAGCACTGATGAAACCTAGAAAAAACGAGATTTTAGCACATGGGTATGCTTAGGTTTACTTGGTATCAAAGAAGAGATGATTGTGATAGTACAAAAAACTTGACATTCTCATGGAGATCCAAAAATAAGATTTTCTTCTTTAACAGTATGGACATCATGATTAAAGGTAACAAGGATTTCTATAATGCAGTGGAAATGGATCAAGTTTATAATGATCACCCTACTTTCTCTTTTTTCTTTTTTCTTACTTTAAGAAAATATTTTTTACTATCAGATTGTGCAGAGGGTGAGTGTATGAGGAGGATGGAGCTTACCTGAAAGATGGCATGGAGATAGTAGAGCAATTTGGCTTTTTCACGACTTGCATGGTTGTTACACATTCGGATTAAGAGTATGCCAACAGGCATTAAGAACCCCATCGAAGACCACAGGAGAATGCCATGAAGTCTGATATCCGATATGTCTGGCGTGTACTGCAAGATGAACAATGAACTGGTACTCTCATCTCATCAAAAAACAGCAAAATGTAACATGATGTATAACCAGAAAGGATGGTGATCTGAAGATGGAAGTACCTTGAGAGTGTGACTTTTCATGCTCTGGTGGTTGCCTTGAAAGTTTGTATGTGATCCATGACAAGTGCGTTTAAGGAGATGGGTTGAGCAGATCACGAGAAAAACAAACAGCAGTCTCACCAATACCTTCATTTTGGACCAACAGAGTGAAGACCAGAGCTGGAGCTAGCACTGAAGTGTTTGCAAACAAAAAAAGAAAATCTGTTAATTTGAAAAACAACTCTAAACAAATGGCAGACAAGTGAATGGTGGCAATGACTTCCTGAACTGGACCCTTCCACTTTAAAAAACCACAATTTGAAACAAGAGTTAACTGGAAGATACATCTACATACCTCATGATGCAGCATCCTTCACTGTATCTAAGAGAAACTCAACAGCTAAGACACTTTTCATGAGATATCCAACTGCTACTAGAGCGCTGGGACAACTGATCTGCAACTGCAAGTACAAATTGATAACACTGGCCAATTTACAAGGTTAAGGTTTGTAGCTTAATACTATTAAACAATAAAAAATTATCCTTGACAAACAGCATGTGTAATAAATGAAAAGAGAAACATTTTTCATGTTGAAACTAACAATGACAAAATAAAGGGATTTTCAGCAAATGGAGTCTCATCAAAATTCAGTGGTTTGTAGCTGGCTTTGATCATTTCTAAACTAGAATTACACAAAGAGGTTGGGCCTTGATGCCTTGTAGGTGGTTTTCAGCTTCCTGCTTGGGGGCCTGACCTTCCTGAACACCAAGGGGAACTTGATCTTTGAGTTATGGAACTGCTTGGTGCTCTCCCTCTTGCACAACTTAGCTGGGACAGTGGCAGTTTTGATGATCTGGATGCAGGGAAACCTGACTCTGTGACGAGAAGCCATCTCAGTGTACATCTGCTCGACAGCCCCGTTCAAGGTGGTGTCTCGATACTCCTTGTACATGTTGTGGTAGCCAGTACGACTCTGGTAACGCAACCAGATACCATAGTTCTTGATGGTGGTTGGGTTCTTCTCAAAAATCTACACATAAACACCGAAGAGATTTGTTAAGAACCACAAACCCAATAAACAATGAAATACAAAAACTGATAAGTGACAACTATATTGTATTGGAAAAAATGACTGAAATTACATTTGGTCTTTCCAACATTCAATCCATATCATGTAAAAGCACAATGAAAAAATCAAGAAACCACAAACCTCTCTTGATTCAACTTTGTTCTAATATTTGTCTTCAACTAACAAGTAACAATATATAACCAGAGGGTTGGTACTCACAAAAGGCCATTAATATTAGGTATACTGGAGCACACTCATCAGTAATAAATAGCAACTCACTACACTTTTCAACAGCTTATAATGTAAACTCAGACAAACACGCACCAGAAACAGCAGATAAGAGAAAATGTTGACATTCAAGATTGATTTATCTAAAATACGGAAGACTAACAATCATTGCCTCATTAGACACACATCAGTACAAAACAGGAAATGAGATTCCTTAGAAGCCGAACACTTTGCCAATTAATAATAAAAGATAACCACAGTGACTTGGAAGACTGTCCCAAAAATCTAAGCTTATATACTACAAAAGGAGGTGAAGACATAGAATAAGTTAGTACCTCATTAATGGCAAGCATTTGTCCGTTGCTTTTCTTCACTTTCTTAAGCTTCCTAAGAAAATACCTATACAACAAAATATACACAAACTCAACAAATATAAACTTACAATGCGTGAAAAAATAGCAGCTTTATATTCATAAAAAATAAGACAGACCAGAATTTGGACTTAGCACGGACTTCATTAGTAGCCCAGAGCTTCATCCGGTAAATCTTGGGATGCTGATCTTTCTCCGTAGGAAGAGCTCTTCCCACAACTTGGTACTGATGAAACTAAAAACACACAAACACTCATAATTAGCTAGTAAATCAAAGCAACAACAACAGTAAATGATTCAGATTTAAGATTAAATGAATGTATAAATGATATAAATTATGATTCAATTGATTATGAGGATATGAGCTTACCCTGAAGACACCCATCTTCTCCTTCTGCCGCTGCTCGATCGGTCGATGTTCCCGTTGGATTAGTTTTCTGCGAAAAACGCAAATAAGCTTGCTAGGGTTTTCTATACTGGGCCGACATCATCTGAAAATATGGCCCGAGTAACAGTACAACCCAACCCAATTCTTTACACTACATCTCTTTAAAATTCATTTAAATAAGCATAAAAATAAACATGAAAAGTAGAGTACGTGCGATTAGCAAGGCATTCAACAGTCATACATAATTGGACCTCATCGAACCGAGTCACTAAACTATGACCAACGCAACAAGCCCCAGCTCAACGAGAAGCTGGAAACCACTGAGCCCAACTAGCCAAGGAGCGGAAACGCTGCGAACTCTGATGTCGTCCACGACCGGCCCACAAAGTGAAGTCCTGTCGTCACTCCTTGTATTATAATAAACGCTGTAGAACGCTACACGGCTTCTGTCAGCTCTGGCTGTGAAGTTCATACTGGCAACCTGAAAACTGGAGTTGGAGTTTGGTGTGTAGTGGATGGTCTGAGCTTGGCGCGCAGGTGCGAGCTGAGCTGAAGGTGACCGAGTAAACTGATCCTCTTTCAAGCTTCAAATCCTGGCTTATCTCAGCATCATTTCCCAATCGAATTGCATGTGTTCCACCCGGTATGACAAGGATCATGGCACCTTGCTGCTGGGATGACTCCACTAGCTCCACAGTCCCCTTAGAGGTCCAGCTGGGGATCACAGTGACCTCATTACCAGCAATTTCGGTGGAAAAGCTATTTGGTGGTAGGATCTCGAAATCGCCATTGAGTAGCAGTCCTGAAAAACAATCCACAGCGTTAGGGGTCGGCAATGGGCCGGGTAGGGTATACCCTACCCTTCTTTAGGGTGGGTCGGGCAGGGTATGACCATTTTTTAGGCGCCCGTTTAATATTTTTAGGGTAGGGTCGGGCAGGGTAGAGTAATTTTTTGAAACCTTAGGGTACTAGACGGGCAGGGTAACCCTAGGGTACAAAAGGGTAAGTTAGGGTACAACCTAATTTAAATAAATTGATTTTATTTTTATTTAAATAAAAATTATTATTATAAAATAATTTTATTTATTGCAAGTTCAAAATAAGTTTAATAACTCAAATTATTGTGCATATAGTACTTGATTAGTGTTCTACAATTAAATATATTGTATAAATTTGTATATATTTTGAATGGGTAGCAAAGGGTATGAACGGGCAGGGTTCGGGGGTAGGGTAGGGTATGAATTATACTACCCGTACCCTGCCCATGGGTGATCGGGCAGGGTCAACTTCGGGTCAAGAGTCGGGTAGGGTAGGGTATAGGGTCGGGTCACAATAGGGTAACCCTAAGGGTAAAATTGTGTTAGGGTAAGTTGGAGAGGCCTACACAGCGTACACATTTCACAATAAAGGATTATACTACTAAACAGCTTTGTGAATTTTATTTGTCTTTTTGGCTGCGCCATGTATAATTAACTTGCATGAAATAAACTAATTAAGAGAGCATTACCAGATTTAGACCTCTGTTATTCCAAATAGTTTTTATATTTGATGGTTAGAACTTAGAACAGTAAAATCATTTCCACTATTCAGTTCCTAAGCCGGCTGTTTTAAAATTTGGAAACATGATTTGATCTCTATATATACTGAAGGATGGGCATGGCTACAGTTATAAATCCAAAATATTAGTAAGACAAGTAACTCAGAAAATATTATCAGCTCACCCTCTACTAACCATCAAAAAAGGCTGAAGTCTATATAGGGATGCAACAAACACAACAAAGGTTCAACAAATTTACAAAAAGAAACTCACTTTGACTATCCGATATTCCGATCTAGTGTAGCTTTTTTACTCGTCCTCGGGAATGCATGTGGGTATTATTCCTCTATCTTGGCTTTGTGATGTCAATATGCTATGAAGCTGCTTCTGCAGTTGAGCTCTTATTTGGTGATTAGAAGCCAAGCTTTTCTCCAAATGCTTCTTCAAGCATAACAGCTCTGCCTTTCTGATCTCAGCTTCAGTAATCTCTGAATTTCCCATGTATGTATTATCACCTTGAAATGTCACAAATTTTGCCTCCAGCTGTAATACCCAAAAACGCAACACGGATGAAGAAAGCTATTACCATCTTCAAAACATAATAGATATACTAGCTCTCAGTAATATTGTTTGATTTCATGAATGCACAAAGAACAGAACTCCGAAGTCCAGGCTCACAGTCTGAGAGTTTAGACATAACTTCTCATTTAATGCATTATAATTTGTCTTGAGACCATAGACATCACCATTTATCAACTGACGTGCATTAACCATTACTGTCATCTCAGCAAAAAAGAGTACAGCATTTTAACTGCAGTCTTAAGCAACACATCCATACAGACCTAAACAACTTTATGCCTCTAGAGTTGCCCGTCATATATACTACTCCCTCCGTCCCCACCGAATGCTTCTCTTTTTGCCATTTTAGGTGTCCCACCGAATGCTTCCTATTTCCTTTTTTGGCAAAAAATAAATATTAAAATATAACACTCTAATTACATTTACTAGTTAAACATAATTAATTATACTAACTAATTAATTATTATAATTGAATTAAACCAACTACCAAAATTGAAAAATCACTCCCAATAACCCTAGATATTGATTTCAAAATTTTGGTCTCAAAATTTTGATGGGAAAGTTTACTTTTGGTAAATTAATTTTGGTCTCAAAATTTTGGTGGGAAAATTTAGTCTTAATCAGATTTTCATTAGAATTTTTTAATTCTTAAATATTGGTTTCTTATTTTACATTGGAAATGCCAAATAGGAAGCATTCGGTGGGACGGAGGGAGTATGATACATGTTCAGACATCCAGAAAGCTAAGATTTTATCCAAAACAACTTTTTACAATAACTAGATACATGACTTGTTATGTACCTGAGCTATCCCTTCCCTCAGTGCATCTATATGTTTTATACAATCATCAGAAAACTTTTCAACACTTCCAGTAAACTCGTCAATTTCCACTTTCTTTAATTCATAGAAGCGGTCCTTTTCCTTCTGTATCTCCTCTAGCTTACTCACTTCCTCCATCAAAACCCTAAAAATCAAATCACAATGATTATGCCATATCCTCACCAGAAACCACAATTTTCCACGTAGTTAGAACCAAAATCATACCTGATTTGTCTCATTGTCTCCTCATATCTCTCGTCCAGTCTAACAATTTCAGATTTAACATACATAACCTTACATTTCCGCGACACAATATTCTGCTGCAGAACCAAGCACCTCTGCTCCATTTGCCTCAATATCTCCACCCTGGATGCTAACTCTGCTTTCTTCCTCACGTTAAGCTCCTTCTCCGCCTGAAAATTTCACGAAATCGAATCATCATCGCCGCATCACGAACATCAAAACCAATCAAAAAAGTTTCAAAAACATCACCTGAAGAAGATCAAGGCGTTGATTCCTAGTCTCCTCTATCAACTGAAACCTCTCACGGAAGGCCGACGGAAGCGACATAGCTCCGATCGAACTACGTACGGAAGTGAAGACGAGTGTAAACGATCGGATTGGATTTGGGCTAAAGATTTCTATTGGCAATTTGAATGTTAGGGGTTATATATACCTACAAAGGCTGTCGCATTGGGCCTAGATTGGGCCGCGAAGACTGAAGGCTAACTCCTACAAGAGTGTAAGTACAATCTCAAATTGTTCTCAAAAATTATATGACATATTGCAATTTATAACGAAATATATTTTAGATATTCTATAAAAAATTGTAATCGAAATAAACATATTTTCAAATTATTATATATTTTAAAATTTCAAAAAATAGCATTTTTAGCATCTGATCTTTTATAAATTTCATTCATCTTTTCTTCCTTCGCATTTTACATTTAACATACTTATTATTATAAACAAAAAAGCTTTAAATAATCAGATGTGATATTAATGGTTTAAATTAATTATCATGTTAAATATGGTAAAGTGAAAATGACAAAAAATAAAATTATTTCTTTTTTAAAGGAGTATAGGAAAAGAATGAGTGCATGCATGAGAAAAGCTAGAAAAACAAACTTAAACATATCGAATGGATTACACGTATTAATGAAGAAAGACATCAACTTTACTATTTGATAGTGATTGAATATATCGTTAGAATTTAAAAATGTCTCAAATAAAATTCATTGATCTCATGCTCTCATGCATGCTTGCTTTTTCCATCAAATAAAAATATAATACTTCAGAATTTCCTAGTTTACAAATAAATCAATATGGACTCAGTTACTTTGAATATCTAATTTAACTCCAATATGCATAATTTAATTATGAACACTGGAAAACAATCCAAAAAAGGAGCAGCAGCATCCATGCCTTCATCAAGTTCTGATCTGTAGCAGACGATGTCAAATGTGAGCCTGGAGAAGTGTACGAAACAAAAGTGGATGAGCTCAACAAGGTTGACATTCCAACATTATAAGCCAAGGTTCCATCAGGATGATACAGACCATAGTTTCTCTCTGATCCCACTCCAGGCTTCATGTTCTCATTGAATAAAGCGAATAGATAAACATCCAGCTTATATTGAGGTCTCAATGGTGTCCCCTCGTTCCCTAACAAATGTCTCTTGAACATATTCCTAGTGTATACTGCAGCATTTTCTAGGGTTGCACCAGCCTCATCCGGGTCCCCATTCGATGGCCATCCTGTCTCGGATACCCTAACATCAATCCCCTTGAACCCTAGTCTACTCATCGCGAAGATAACTGCATCTACTTGAGCATGCAACATATTGTCATAATGTAGGTGTGTGAATGGATCAATCATGCCAACCGTGTTAGAGTTCATTAGAACGTAGTCTAGAGAAATGTGTGATGGATCATCCTTGTATGTGAAGAATGGGTAAGCATTGATCCAAAAAGGGGAATTAGTGTTATACAAGAATTGCAAAAACTGGACCATGATGGAGGTCAGTTCAGGCTTGAAAGTCCCTGCTGAAGGCGGGTATGAACTTGATAGCACAGCCAAGGAGTTAGGAGTAGAGATATGTATAAAGGTATTAAGCCCAAGCTGGACCAAAGCTTGGTGAATGCTAGTCATGGCTGGGACAACATGGATCATCAACGATAAGTCAGGGTCACTGAAAACCTCATTACCTACCGCAATGCCAGTTATTTTGGTTGCTGGATAGTAAGGAGCTATGTGGGTATTGACCCATTGGAGTGCTTGCTCTGAATCTGATAGAGTTTCCATCATGTTGTTTTCAACAGTAACAATGACTTCAATACCTGTATTGGCAAATGCTTGTAGAATGATAGGATTTGTGTCATAGATTCTTGTTTTTGTGATCCTAAGGGATTTGAGCAGAGTAACAGCTTTCTCCGGATGTGGCAGGTTGCTCCCAAGCTGTCCATAGTTGATTCCCAATGATGTCACGCCTCCAAACCCTTCAAAATTACAAAACACACATACATGTTACTTTACAAACTTAGCAGGCAAAAATAAACCTAAATTACTGATGTGACAAGTAGCTAGCAGAAGCATGTACCTGAAGTTATCAAGACATGTAAGATGTAAATGATCACTGAAACCAATCTCATCTTCTTCTTAATATCTTCCGGCAGCACCAGTGTGAAACTTTAGTTCTGCAGGCTAGTGTGATATGTAAGTAGGATTTGTGTGTTTATATAGTACTAGAGAGTAAAGTGATATACTTGTGTGGATTAGGTCGATTGACCCAACAGCGTACGTCAACTTGGAACTGCTGCATGTGACTATTTTCCCTTATATAGAAACATGAATTTTAATAGAAAGAAGAAAAAGATGGATAAAGTAAAAAAACGACATCAAGATCCATTGTGGATTTTGTGGTAGGGTTTGTTATAACGATAGAGCTTGGATGATGCACCAAACTTTAAGAAAGATTTCTATCCAATTAAACATCTTCGTAGCTTCTACCACATGCAGTTCAGTGCCATGGTCGGAATGCAGTAAGAACTTGTGCATGTTCTATAACAACTACGTTTCACGTAAAGCAGTAGTAAATAGTAACAGTACACAATACTGTTATGTAACTATATATATCATTCAACTTTGAGGTTCAAATTTTTCAAATATGGCGTGAAATAATACCTTATCCGATAAGAAGCTAGTAAAGGGAGGCTGATGTGATAATTTTCGAAAAAGAGGTTTCTGAAAGTAGTAAGAAAGGAGCTGAAAGTAGGGTTTTGTAAGTAGATAAGGACATTCAATACATGAATGGAAATAAGACGTGGATCATATTCAAATATACTCAAAAGAATGTAACGAGCCACAGACACGAAGATTCATTGTTGAATATCGACCTCATGAATGATCGAGTCCATTTCCTTTTGGTTACTTTCTTTGCACTAGCCTTTTATATATAGTGTTACACTTTAAATGTCGATATTGCTTGACAATACATTATACATGCATGAATAAGCTTTACGTATATTTGTGGACATTCGAGTATAAGTAACTTAATTCTGCACGTGATTTTTTATCACCCAAGTCGCGACTCGCGACAGTATGCAACACTAACAAGTGTCGAAGTGGATATGAGAGCTGAGTGCGGACTCTCATAAAGATGTATGTGTTGAATTTCAGGGTAGGGTAGGCAGCTTTGTTTCATAGGGTAGAATTTGATCGGGGTACGAAATTTGAAGTCTCAAAAGTGAGGCAATATTGAGTCATGATGACTAGGATTGGAGTCTGATTGATTGGTACATGTGGGCAGTTTAGCAGCCACAATTTAAACTAAATTAACCTGTATTGGGAGAAACTACGCATATAAAATGTAAAGCCTTGTGACTTAAAAACCTAACCAACCAGACCATTTATAATAAAAAATGGGTCATTTTATCTTTCATTCCGTGCAGCGTGCTGCAATTAACACCATAATCAAAACGATACAAATTTGTGTCATTTTAATTAAATTTAAAATTACTAAACTCACCCATCAAAAAAAATTACTAAACTCGTTATATAAAACGACGTAAGTTAGATACAAACTATCTATATTATATTTAAAGCCTAAACCCCTCTATTGACGATTTTTTATTTAAAGCCACATTTTCTTTCCCATAATACCCTTTCTAATATTCATTTAATATTACTTCAAATTTTATAAACAATAGACACAAATAATTGTGCATGGATTTCTTGTTTAATATTAATTCCGCTGTAAATTGCACCATATTGCACCAGCTCTCTTCCATATCTTTCAGCTAGTCTTCTATCATATTTATAAAATATGAGAACACTATCGAGCCGTATCCAATATTTTTGTTGTTGATAAAAGCCGTATCCAATATTTGAATGTCAATTTCAGGCATATTTATGTTATCGTCCATTCTTTATTTAATACCCTTACAAATTTTTATCTTCTTTATTTGTTTGGGAAAAAAACAAAATGTTGGTATATGTTGTCATTTTTCTTAAAAAATTATAAATTATTAAAAGTCAAATTGAAGGTAATAAAAAAATTTCTTCTAATTATTGAAATCATTCCTGAATAATATAAATGGATTTTGATTATAATAACCACGTAATGACGAGTCAGAATGGACTGGACCCGCAGCCCAATAACCGAAAACGGGCCGCATTGTTCAACCGATAATCTCGGCCCAAAAAAGCAGAAGCTCCGTCTTCCTCGCTGCCCTTCGTCTTCCGTCCGCCGCCGTCGTTCACCGAGCTATTTTCCATATTCGTCCGATCACCCCGAATGAAACGTTTAGTTATGAAGCTAAGCTGCTTGTCTTTGATCAGGCCTCTACGGTTATATTCTTCCATTCCTCCTCGAAAAATCCCCGAAATACGATGTCTGGATTTTTACTGATTTCATTGCGGCTGGACGCGCCGCCACTCCTTCCATGACTGCCAATTTGGCTAGGAAGAAGGTTAAACCTTCCCATCCAGTGAAAATCAGTTCGTCATCAAGATTCGTTCAGGTCTGATTTCTCCTTATCCGCACACTTTTTGAGATTCTGAATTCATTTATATGTGAGGTTTATTTGGCTTTTAGTTTAGGTTATATTTTGGTTAACTTGTGATTCAAGTTTGGATGTGAAATCAAATGACTGATATTGTTGTTTATGAACTAAGGAATGGATGTCTCGCTTAGTGAATGTATATACATGGAAATAAGCGAGGGAGGTCTTTTTTATTTATGAGGTCTTTTGTTATAGATTTGTTAGATAAGCCTTAGTTGCCTCCAAATATCGAAGCTATTTTTTTGAAGCAAACAAATTCCTGTAACTTAGAGAAGCTATATCAGTCGAACTTGAATGCCGACTATGTGGCTCGTGTTTTCAACACTTGAAATTCTTTGTGGATTCCTATTCATTCATAATGAATTCAACTCTCATAGGGTGTTCTAAATATTTGTACTTGCATAATAGGAACAAAGTTATATTAGGGAATCAAAAGTGAATGTGAAGCACATATATATCTGCTGCTATACAAGCTTTGGCTGGGCAGAGCACGGATACATTGGTATTTTTATCTCTAGTCGAGAAGTGTTGGCAAGGTAACCTTCTTCTTAATATCTTCTGAGCAGATGATTTAAGATATCATTGTTAATATATATAGTAAAATAAGTCATGAAGTTTAATGCAATTCAAATGGCGAATAGAAAACAATGGAGGAAAACATTATTACAACTGAAAGAGTGTACCAAGAGTCCAAGACCATCAACATCAGTCATCAGGTCTACAAGGGACTACCGTATGCATTGGTACTTTGCACCAATTTATGGTTAGATTAAGATTTAACTAAATTGTTGGCTTTCTGCAGATCTATGTTGCCATTGTCAGGGTAATGAAGATTCTCAGTCACCCTTTTATTAATAACTGAACTTTACCAGTTGACTATTAAGCATCACCGGGTCAGCCGGGTCACGTTTATTTTATATTAGGTAGATAATTGGTCGCTTTGGCTATTCTTAGTTGTTATTTGCTTGACGAACCTGAAAATGTTGGATCATGATATACTTTTATAATCTTACTAACCGCATTCATATATGCTTCGTAAATTGGATTTTGCATGTTCTGATTTCACAGCTCAAGTTCCCTATAAAGCATTATACATCAAAAGGAGAACGGAGAGTTTTATTGACTGGCGAGATAAGAGCAACTCACAGATATATGATTACCTGGCATAGAATACCAGCTTGTCAGATTATACCCTGTTGGGAAGCTTCATTTGTGCATGAGACATACCATGTTCATACATACAAGCTATTCTTTACAACTTTTTGGGTATTGTACAGTTCTAAACATTCTATTTCGGCAAACAATGTGATTCTGAATCTTTAATGCCTCTAAATGGCTCATGAGCTTGTTCAGATGTTAAATTCAGTGCAATTATATCTTGGTGATCTTTATTTAACTTCATGAGATGATCAGGATGTTAAATGTCACTCAGACTTTCCAGCTGCAAAACAATACTATACTACCAAGAAGATCATGTAAAGGGTCTGTTGACTGACCAGGTCTTCCTATCAGCAGGAAGTGTTCTCTTTTCATCAGGTTTGGCAGGTATAGTTAGGAAAACCAAATCCCATATTCCATCAAATCCAACTTTTTACATCAATATATATTATTGAAGATCAAAAGTTTTCTTTTTTTATTGAATACATATCTCACATTTGAATTTTCTCATCAAAGTTTTATATCCAGTAACATATCTTGCCTACCCAGTAAATCATTTGACCAAAACTGTATTGTTCAGTCTATTCTCTGCCAACCTTAACTGGCATGTTCCATTTCCACCATGCGTTTAACACAATGCTGAGGTCTGTAGTGCTCCAACTCCGTTGCCACACTGGTCAAGAATGCCAGTAAAAACACCAAGTGCTCCACATTATTGTAGCAACTGAAGAAAAGGCCTCAAAAAGTTGCAGCATCTTACTGCATTATACCTCGTTTCTTGCATCTTATCTGATGCAGTGCATGACAGTATGCCCCCCCATCCCATAGTCGCCTTAGAAATTCATAAGCCAGTAATTAGTTCTTGCATTTGGTTACTAGTGCTGTTGCCAAAAAGTGTTGAATTGATGTCCAGAGATAGATGTGGAAAAGCTGTTTTATGTTTCTACAGAACACAGGTTTGATGCTTTATTTAGCTGCAATATATTATAATCTTGCATTTCAGGAACTAATGGTAACCAAAAAGAAGAAGCTTGCGCACTACTGCAACAAATATCCTACCGAACTAAAAGCCAGTGACAGAGAGTGACCCATTTCGCCACATGGCATTCAATTACATGTTCAGTATAGAACACATTTCAGCACACAAGAGAATCCCATTCACACTGCTGCTGTGACTATCATGTGTGCTTTTCATACATTTGGAGTACATGTACATACAAACTCTATTTATGCAACTCTTTTGCTAACTCCTTTCACAACAAACTTAAACCCTCAACCCTTTTCAATTGTTTCATTTCATGTTCTTCAGTCGGAGCTTACTGAGCTTCAATCACTATTAGTACTACACTGCATCAATGGCTTCTACTTCTCATACGACATTTTCTTCCGCAAAATGGAACTCAAGAAATAACCATCTTTTATCACCATCTACATCCAAAGCTCCCAACTTTAGACAAAAACCCAACACCATAACTCCAAAACACAAGCTCAAACACATCAACTTTGCCCTCCACACAATCCCTCTACCCAACAAAAACAAAACCATAACAACAACTCCTAAACCCAGACATAAAATCCCTCAAGATTGGAACTTTATTCAACGTGCAGCCTCCAAGGCTTTAGATTCTATCGAAACAGCTCTCCTGTCTCTCGCGCTCCAACTTCCACTCCCAAAAACCACCGATCCACGTGTCCAGCTTTCCGGCAACTATGCCCCTGTACCAGAGCACCCCGTCACCCACAACCTCCCAATCTCAGGCAAAATCCCCGACTGCATTTCAGGCGTCTACGTCCGGAACGGAGCAAACCCGTTCTTCAAACCCTCCGGCGGTCACCACCTCTTCGATGGAGATGGCATGGTCCATGCGGTCAAACTCCAGAACGGCTCAGCCAGCTACTCATGCCGATTCACCCGGACAAACAAATTGAACCAGGAAACTAAATTGAACCGGCCGGTTTTTCCAAAACCGATCGGAGAGCTCCACGGCCATCTTGGAATCTGTCGGATTTTACTCTTCTTAACACGTGGCATATTCCAATTGGTGGATAAGAAAAACGGAATGGGAGTCGCAAATGCTGGTTTAATTTACTTCAACCGTAAATTACTAGCCATGTCCGAAGACGATTTACCGTACGAGGTTGAAATAACTCGGACCGGTGATTTAAGAACCGTTGGTCGGTTCAATTTCGAAGGTCAGTTGAACCACAGCATGATAGCTCACCCAAAGCTCGACCCTGTAACAAACGAGCTCTTCGCTTTAAGCTACGACGTAATCCAACGTCCATATCTCAAGTACTTTAGATTCTCAGCTGATGGTGTAAAGTCTCCGGACGTGGATATCGACTTGCCGTGTCCGACTATGATCCATGACTTTGCGATCACTGAGAACTACGTTGTCATTCCTGATCATCAGCTAGTGTTCAAGTTGCAAGAGATGGTGAGTGGTGGATCACCGGTTATTTACGACAAGACGAAGAAATCAAGGTTTGGGGTTTTGGGGAAAGATGCAAAGAGTCAGGATGAAGTGAAGTGGATTGAGTGTTTGGACACGTTCTGTTTTCATTTATGGAATGCTTGGGAGGGTGTTGAGTGTGATGAAATTGTGGTGATCGGGTCACGTATGACGCCGCCGGACTCGATATTCAACGAGTCTGACGAGTGTTTAAAGAGCGTGTTATCAGAAATACGTTTAAATTTGAGGACAGGGGAGTCGAGAAGAGTTGATATTCTAAGGGAGCATATAACTTGGAGGCAGGGATGGTGAACCAAAGATACTTAGGGAGGAAGACGCGTTACGCTTATTTAGCGATAACGGAGCCGTGGCCGAAGGTGAGTGGATTTGCTAAGGTGGATTTAGAGACAGGGAGGTGAGGAAGTACATGTATGGCGAAATGAGGTTTGGTGGGGAACCATATTTTGCTGAAGGAGAGACAGATGATGAGGATGATGGTTTTGTGTTGAGTTTGGTGCATGATGAGGGGACAGGGCGGTCGGAGATGCTTGTGGTGGGTGCTAAGGATATGGAAATGGTTGCCAGTATTGAGCTGCCGGCGAGAGTTCCGTACGGGTTTCATGGAACGTTTGTTAAGTCTGAGGATTTGATGATCAAATAATTAGGACAATATAGATTACAGGATCCCACTTAGGTTAATTAGTTTTTTTTGTAAGGAACAAAGAGCTGGATAAAAACAATAGGAGGACTTAGATAAGCTTGATACTGACGCATATTCGCAAGGGAATTTTTTCAATTCATTTGCCTCTTTATAAATTAACCTCACAGTTCAGTTTTGATAAGATGGTAGCAACTGACGACATTCATTCAAACATGGATAACAAACCAGGTTAACAATATGTATGTGTTAAATGGGTTAGGTTCTAGGAGGACATTAAGTATTTGTGAGATGAAATCTCAACCGTTGATTTGATAAATTTGACGGTTGAGATTAAATTTAGTTTTTATTAAAGTTGGCGGTTGGATTTGCGAAAAATACGGGGCGGTTGGATTTGGATGTTTTTTTACTTTTAATCTCATCCGTTGGATGATTAAAAATCAATGGTTGAGATCATGTCCTACCGTCTCACAAATATTTGATTGTCCTCCTAGATCTTTATCTGTGTTAAATAATATGAAAGTCAGTTTTGAATATTTTCTGCTAATATAAATCGAACCATGAATGGTAACTTATAAATTGGTCTTTAGATCTATTTGGCAAATGGTTCAACAATTTTGTAAGAGAAATTCCATATGCGCCCGCTGCCGGTCCATACCCATGGCCTCTTTATTCTTTTGCCCTCCCTCAAACCAAATTAGACGAATACCTAGTTAGAGTGTTTTGGCAAATCAAGTAAATTATTAAAATGCCTTCATACTTTTATAAAACTGACGACTTAAATGAAGGATGTAATCATCATTCTGACCGTAAATTAGCACAGACGATTGATGCATGTAGCAAAGCTCATTTTGTAATATGTTAATTCCTCAAGAGAATATCTTACACCAAATTTGGACGTACAAAATTGAAAGAACCATTGCGTATTCACGTGGGAGAGTTTTAAAGACATGAGAGCATTGGATTCACTGCTGCTTGTTTACTACTCTCTCCGTCCCAATTTGAGTGACTCATTTGAGAACTTTCACGGTTTTTAAGAAAATTGAAAAATGTGAGATAAAAAGTAAGAAAGAGAATGAGTGGGATAAAAAGTATGAAAGAGAGTGTAAATATATAGGTAAAAAAGTTTCTATTTTAGGAAATGGGAAGATCATTTTGGGACATCCAAAAAGAAAATGGGACACTCATAATGGGACGGAGGGAGTATAAGTATAAAGTAGCAGACAAATACGAATATAAACAACTAAAAGTCGAATCAGCTTTAGATTCTAAAAGTGCATGCAGCACATAGCTCAATGTTGAGGAATCAATTCGCCAGCAGACAAAAAAACAGATAGCTAGCTGGAGAAGATATAAAGCTGCACGTCTCATTCATCATATTCATATGCATTGATTTTGCATGTGTTTTTGTACTTGTTTTTTTCTTCAGAACCAAGACATGTTGAGGTGCACACTGTATGTATAACTCAATATTTTGGTGTCTGGCTAGTGGCTAGGCAGTAACTTGTCGGCTAAAAGTTGATTTGCGGACTATCCTCAACGTCACAGTATCCATCCGCTTATTAACAAGTACAAATGTGAGTAAAGGATTACGTTTTCGAGGTGTCCCAACTCTTAAATAAAAAATCTGCTTTTTCGAACTCTTTAATTTCCGATAAATATTAATGTCCCTATTAATGAATCTGTTGAGAAGTCCGCACTATTTTGAAAAGTACAAAACGACAAAGGGCTGCAATTTAGTCGATCATTTCCTATGTGGCTTGATGAGATTGGTGAAACAAACGGCTCGGAGCTTGCAACTGCATGTTGTGGGTCTTATCTTTTCCAAAGTTACAATTACAAGTCGTTCTTATCTCCTGCCTCTCCTTTGCAGGACAGAGTAACTTAACTTCTCAAGTGTGCGAGTTATGAGAGCATCGAGGCCACAAGACCAGGGACTGATGCAGCCAAAGGCAGTAGGGGCTGCAGCCCAAGTAAGTTCAAATAAAATAAGAAAAAAATTAAATTTTAACCTAATAAAATTTGAAAAAATTATATTTAGCCCAACCTTTTTTCACAAAAAAATAAATAGCCCAAGATGTTTTTCATTCCTAGATCCGTCCCTGCACAAGACTCCGCAAGTCCGCAACCGCTTGCATGAAACCGTAGCCGCCACGCTTAGGAGCAACTATTTATAATAACGTCTGCATGCACTGATTCCAACTGCGTGATACGTATTTTTGATTGACATTAGAAGGCTGAAAAAGAGACATGCAGGTGCATCGTGATATAATAATAGAGTAATTAATAAATAGAAGGAAAAAAGGGATTTCATCATCCAGTACGTCATTTCTAAAAGCTGACATGAACAGAAATTGATAAAACTGAAAAGGTACATATGAAATAAATACGACCTAAATACACGTGCATGCATGCCTCGACGACACAGTCACCAATTTTGATCCATATTGTTTTACTTTTACATTGTTTTGAAGTTGGAGACGATGTGTGGGCTGGGTTTCAGACATGGCCATGATGAACGTAAAGCCCGTTTTCAGCAGCGTAATAAGTTTGGTAACTTAAAGTAGAACCTTTGATATTGGAGTATGTAGAGGACGCAGTGGTTTCAATCTGCCAGAATCTTATTCAATGTGTAATAGATTGATATTGCAGCTGTCTGCCACACTAGTATTCAGTACTGCGCACTGCTGCCTAACATATTTAAGGATTAGTCTAATTACTTAGGTACACATTAATCTTACAGGTACTGTACTGGAAGGATCCTCAATGTTCTTAATCAGCTGTGTCATCCTCCATGTTTAGTACAAACTAAATTATTACAAAGAATCAAGGCATCTATTTTCACTATAAATGTACATGCACATGTGTTTATTTAAAATGTACACTTATCGATCAATGTGATCGACCACTACTGTCGTTAAATATATAGGATAGCATTTAGCTTATAAAAAACTAAAATGTGTACGCTCAAAGATGAACATATTTAATCATGTCGGCCACAACAAACACTTTCACTAAGTTTATAATTAATCCACTGAACCTTAATCTTATTGAAAGGCCAGTCTCATCATCAACACTTTCTGTCTTTCATCTCTATATAAAAGTAGGGTTTAGTTTCTTAACGACTCTTATGCATATTATGAATTAGGATCCAGGGAGACATGTATGTTTTGTGAAACAAAAGGA
This sequence comes from Sedum album, assembly GCA_006409495.1. NCBI lineage: Eukaryota > Viridiplantae > Streptophyta > Magnoliopsida > Saxifragales > Crassulaceae > Sedum > Sedum album. The sequence continues at coordinate 74,001 of QZGG01000972.1, forward strand.
CGCAATCTCAGCCACTGATTTGATTAATTAGAGTATTAGACTGTTAAGATTACAGTTGGTTATTAATTAAATGAGCGGTTGGATTTGCAAAAAACACGGGCGGTTGGATATTGACGGTTATCAATATCAACCGTTGGATTGATGAAAATCAACGGCAGAGATCATGTCCTTCCGTCTTACAAAAATATCAATTTTCTTGTAAAACCTATTCCTGCATATTATATATACATTTTCGATTGAACTGTCTCCATTTTTTATTAATCTACTTACATAATTAATATGAATTTGTGGATTTCACTAAAGATATAATTAGAAAAACAACAATTAACGATCGAGATTTCTTATATTAGAAATGCAGGACACGTGTCGTAATTAAGCATTACCCTATTCATCTTGTTAAATATCAATGTAACAACTAATATTTACAAACCGACCTCGAATGAAAGCTATATTTACACGACATGCTACAAACAGGCCTTCACCTTCATCTTCTCTTCAGCGCGCATCGCTTTCATGTAAGAGCATCCGTACCCATAACATACTACATCCTGTTAGAGAACATCATGTGACAGAACATCCTGTTTACTATTCACTGCATTCTTCAAGGTTCTGCGCAGCCACACATCCTCTAACAGAACTTTCTATTACTATTCATAATTTAAAAAAATCAAAAAAAAATTCATCCACTAAAAAATCCATCCACTAAATTTAATCATAATGAATTTGAAGTAACATAAATTAAAATAAATATCAATTGAATTACAAATTTGAAATTACATTAATACATTTGAAAGCACACTGAATTAAAATTGAAACGATGAACTACTAATCAAAGTTCAATGGACGATAACAGTTCGAGATATCTGCGGAGGCACTAGCCTCGTACTCCTCATCCTCATCAACGCGTTTAAGGATTTCAGCTTTTCTTTTTGTGAAGAACTTCTGATTTTGTTTGGGGTCATTATGTCAGTGTCCATTAGCATGATCCTTGTCTCTTCTTCCCTTTTTTTGAAGTTAAATTGTTGTTCCTGCATCTTCCATTCTCGGTCCAATTTTTGTTGGTTCTGATCAAATATTTGTTGTTGCATTTTCCAATCTCGCTCCATTTGTTGTTGATTTTGCTCTAAATGTTGTCTTTGACTTTCAGCAATGCTCAGTAAAGCTTGATTTTGTGACTCATTAGCAACCTTCTTACCTTTTCTTCTAGCGTCCTTTGCGGCCTTCACTCCAGGAGGTCTAATCGGACTCAAAGAACTCCTTTGGTTACTTTCGGGTGTATCAAATGATGGCACTTCATCTTCAAAATTTAGGTCACTCACATGATCTTCATCGACCATAGGATTACCTTCAAAATGATAAGCAGGCGGAGTGTTGGTTTCCACCGTAGCAAATGTTTGGTGATTCTTCACTTGTTCCCAACATTCATAATGTTTGAATGCTTTTTTGTATTTTCCAACAAACATCACTTGAGCTTTCCTCACCTAAAATAAATAAAAGGTTCAATTATTTAAACTCCATAAATAAAACATAAATTACTTAATAAAATAATTCAATAAAATAATTACCTCATCTTGAGCGTTGCATCCGGATTCCAACGTTCTTTTCGCATACGAGAGACAAGACCCCCAAAATACCAAGGCCGGCTTCAACTTTGACATACGTGCTTGAAGAGCGGATTGAGTTCGCTCAATAGTCGCAAAATCAGTTTCATCTCTCACCCAATTTCGTTGGTAGTCGGCGTGAATTTTCTCCCATAGTTTGTTCACCCTTTGTCGACTTCCGGAGATTGGATCAACGGATTGACGACAAAATGATATGCATAATTGTACATCTTCGGAGGTAGACCAATTGACACATATAGCCGCCATATTGCAAATAAAAAATATACGTCTATGTGTATGTTGTAGTGAGATTGGATGATTTGTAAGCTAACCTATGATGTATTTATACTTGAAAAAATATGATAACTAACGTCATTTTTTTTAAAATTTTAAAATATTTTTTAATTTTTTTTTAACTTATTCTAACGGAATTATAATATACACCGTTAGATCAAATTTAACGATTGAGATCAAAGAACCGTTTGATTATTACCGTTTTGGTAGATGTGCGCTGACTTTATTAAGCGCGTGAAGCCAATCGCTTCATTCCGAACGTTCTCTCAGACGTTCTGTGAGAGGAGGCAGCAGCGAACGTCCTCTTCGCATCCTCGTCGCATCCTCTTTCCATTCGGCCGCTGCACAAATCGGAGCCGGAGGACGTTCTACAATTAGAGTAGAACGTCCTACATCCCTTCCGCGGTGCGGATGCTCTTATCACAACAATGTGGATAGGAATTATTGAGCAATAATTTGTAAAAACTGATAAAAGTAATCAAATCTTCTTTGTCCGCAAGTCACAAACAATCGAACAAATTACATTTGCTTTTCTATCGAAATACGGAATGGATTGTTCGGGATAATTTAATTATAATCAATTTGAAAATCTTTCTTGTTAATAAATTTCTTATATAAATACATGAAGGCCTTTGCAACACCATATCGTCTAATAATCAGATATTAATGGCGCTTCAACACGCTTCAACTTTCCTGCTAGCTATTCTCGTCTCGGCTCTCTTCGCTGTAAGTTTACATTTTATAAGCCCTTTTCCCGAGGGCTTTTACACACTGCTAAAATAGTGTAAAATATGACTTAAAGATGTTGCACTTGCATCTCAGTTTGCATGGATTTCTGACGCTAGAACGGACTCAGGAGACTACTGGAAAGGTCTTATGAAGGAGCAGCCGATGCCAGTGGCGCTCGAAGCTCTCATAATGCCTTCAGCCACATCCTCGAACAGTAAAACTTTAAAATAATAACTTTTGAGTACTTGTGTGTGCCATACTTATTTCACAAAGTAATAGTTGTACACTATAGGTAAAAGATCAGACGAAGCTGCAGCTACTCAACAAATTACCCACACACAAGGCGATAGCTTTATTCAAGCTGCAGAAAGCTTCAAACCAAGATTAAACGGTTTCGCTTATCATAGTGACAAGCCAGTCATTGCAGAAAACTTCGAAGCAAGGTCAAATGCTTTTCCGTACCATAGTGACAAGTCAATTGTTACAGAAAGCTTCGAACCAAGGTTAAACGCTTTTCCGTACCATAGTGACAAGTCAGTTGTTGCAGAAAACTTCGAACCAAGGTAAAATGCTTTTCCGTACCATAGTGACAAGTCAGTTGCTGCAGAAAGCTTCGAACCAAGGCTAAATGCTTTTCCGTACCATAATGACAAGTCAGTTATTGCAGAAAACTTCGAACCAAGGTCAAATGCTTTTCCGTACCATAGTGACAAGTCAGTTGTAGCAAAAAGCTTCGAACCAAGGCTAAATGCTTTTCCGTACCATAGTGACAAGTCAGTTGTTGCAGAAAACTTCGAACCAAGGTCAAATGCTTTTCCGTACCATAGTGACAAGTCAGTTGTTGCAGAAAGCTTCGAACCAAGGTTAAACGCTTTTCCCTACCACAGTGACAAGTCAGTTGTTGCAGAAAGCTTCGAACCAAAGTAAAACGTTTAATGATTCGAGACCAAAAACTTATTGATATGGTATGCCATTATTAAGTTGATCCCAGGTAATAAGGATTGCGCATGTCAGTAAAGTTGGTTATATTTATGGCAGCGGCAGTTATAGCTGCTGTCCGTTTGTGTTTGTTGTCTCGTTGATGGTCGATGGCCCGTTGATGGTCGATGGCTTCCTATTTATTATAATAAACAGCTTAAGATATTGTAATGTAATGTAATGTAATGTAATGTAATGTAATGTTTTCTGATTTTAATTAAGTTGGTACCGCATTTCCGTTTTTTTATCAAATGAGGCATAAGAAGTAGCGACCTTTCTTTCATATATCCGTGGTTGAAGTCTTCTTAATAGAATTTGTCCGATCCATTTTCATCGTGCTTAACACCTCCTGGCTTTGTTCGAAATCAGTAATTATATGACAGATGTTATAAATATGTGACAGGATTATGCAATTAATTGGACAATACTCTACTAAGAACAGAAGATGCAGTTCACAAAATAAACAAATACAATCTGAACATCTACATAACACAACAAATTAGATATAAATTAACTAATGAATGGACTAGTCTAGACGTTTTAAACAAAAGAGGCAAGATCAGTATGAGCAAGTTATAATCCTAAGAACAAACTAAGCCTAAAAGCAGACGTACAAACAAATTATAAAATTCAGTTACTAAGCAATACAGCCAACTTGTACGCAATTAAGCATGGAGAAACATGCACCGAGTATTTAAATTCAGAATTTAGGCATAGCAGTTACGTATCATCATTTGACCCTAAGGTCAAAAAGCCTAGGCGACTCTGACCCTCGGCCTTGAGCCCTACCCGACCCTGAAGTCGATCCGGTTTCGGCCCTGCCCTTAAGCCTTAGGGGAGTCGAGATAAAAAAGCTCCGACCCGGCCCCTTAACCCTACCCTGACCTTGCCCAGACCCGGCCGTGACCAGGCCCTGACCCGGCCGTGACCAGGCCCTGACTTACCCTTAAATTTAATCCAAATAATCTTTTATATATAGAAAAATATTCAAAATTCAAAGAATTTAATAAATTTTATGTAATACAAGTTACAATTTTATTAATATATTATATTAAATTAATTAATTTTTTTTAATTATAGACCTAATGTGAAGGGTCAGCCCTAGGGTCAGCCCTGCCCGGTCCGGTCGGCCGTTCTTTACCCTGCTCTAGGGCGATCCTAAGGGTCATCAAAAAGTCGACGAACCGACCCTGCCCTACCCTACCCTACCCCAAGGTTTCCATTGGACGTGGTAAAATTCCTAAAAGCCCACCCTGCCCTACCCTTACTAGGGCCGGGTCGGGCTGACCCTGCCCATTGCCGACCCTAATAGCAGTGCATGTCAGTAGAGTCAAACTGACAAGTTCAAGACTAGCACGTGAGGTAACAATAACAACATGCATTGGGTTTACTAGATCGGCACAAAGTCAGACATTAAGATTATGAGTCCATTGCAGTGGCAGTAACAAAACATAGAAACACAGTTCGAAATTACTGAGAAAACAAAGGAAGAGACACAAAGCCGACATTGTGGTTGAGACTTGCTCGACAATTTCTTTAAAATTAAATTACCCCCGTCTGGTGTTGGGTGTGTGACGAGCACGTCGTTGAGTGCCTCAAACTTAAATTTAAAATATTTCCTACAAGCTAGCAAGCGGCAAGTAGGATCGAACACGAAAAAGAGCAATTTAATTCTAGAGTATAATTATTCTAAAAAAATATAAAAAAAGGGTTTTCAAATAATTGTTTTGATGCTTATATGTATATATATGTCAACAATCAATTCAGGGAGTTGTTTGCAACATAAATAATTACCAAAATCATATGAATTTTACATAGTTGTTCCCGCTAAAGACACACCAACATACATCCGCTAAGATAATATGCAAATAATTGTATAAAAAATCATTATTTTCTATTAATCACTAAGTTCTTAAGAAGATGACTATAGCATGAATATATTACAAACTAGCTACACCGCTTGGCTTGACTAGAATGAAATCAAACAAGCATCACACAAGACATGTTAGTATAGTTCACCGCTAGGCTATTCTAAACTAACACATACAAGCATGTTATTTGCACAAAGAATTATAATAAAATTTAAAATAATTATGTATAATACTCATCAAAACATGTTTACAAACAACTCCCCAAATTGGATGAGTTTAGTTACACATAATATCCATGACAACATACAATGAAAATAAAAGAGTTTGAAGTAAGAATTGTTTCAAAATTTTTGACGATGAAGATGAGCTCTTCTTTATCCTCTTCCACTGTCACCATGACTTTAGATTGAGCTAACTTTGTCTTCAAAAATTTAGAATAACCAAGCTTGCAAGAGATCTCCAAAATGGTGTAAAATGATGTAGAAAATGTGTGTTGTGCAAGGTGAACTTTCGTAGAATGAATGATGATCTTTTGTGGCTTGTTGTTCCCTCTTTTATAATGCTTTTTCATCATATTGCCCAGAAATCTCGTCATATTCCCATGAGCCTCGTGGAGGGTGAAGAATATTTGGTCGCGGAGGATGAAGATATATCGTAATTGTGTAGCCTCCGCGATCCATAAATCTGTAGCCTCCGCGTTCGTGACTCACCGCGGAGGGTTAATGTTTATATACACGTGATAAGGCACTTTCGTATGCCATTTTAGGTCCTTTACATTATATGTCATTCTAACATTTTAACTATAAGATTACGCTTTTGGTGTAGTTTTGTATTTCAGGTTTATCAGAGAAGTTAGAATGAAAGTGCAACGAGAAGGCTGAATCTTTAGTGAAAACAACAAGATGACAAGAACCAGAAGAACAGAGCGCGCGAGAAACATAGCGCGCGAGTTATGTCGCGCAGAGGCAAAACGGATGATGTCAGCAATTATCAACAAAACCTGAAGTGATGACATCAGCATGCGTGAGAATATTTTCTAAGTTGAAATTTAGAAGATAAAGATGATTTCTAATATTTTCTTGCCTATTTTATTACGGAAACCCTAGAAGGCAAGACTATAAATACAAGCATGAAGGGAACACAAGAGAGCCGATTTTAGAGAAGAAAGACGCCCAAGTTGCCGGCGCAAGCAGAGCGACGCGTTGACCAGATTACTCACAATCAAATTTGTTCTTGTTATTTAGTTGTTCAAACATAAATTTTGAGATGTATACATTCAGCATGTCTAGCTAACTTACTGAATTCGGTTTGGACTTTTATCTATGAATGATATGTTTTGAGGTCTTGTACGTAGTGCATGATATGTTTAATATTATTACTCCAAGCTTAATTGCATGATAATTAGGTTAGATAGTTAAGCGAAGCCTTGACCCGCAGACTTAATTATAGAATCTATTGTCAATTGTTAAACTATCAGAGGTACATGACTGTGAATGATTAGGAGTAACACTAGAATAGTTAATCACTATCTTTACCGGATTCGTGGTTAATTAGACTAGGTCGAGTAATAGTATCATACAGACTTTGACTGGAATGTATGTGCAGGTTATTAAGTCTTGACCGGACCTTAACTTACGTGAACAGTTTATCATATATTTTTAGTGACCAATGACAAACATAGAATTCATAGTGATAAGTCTAAACCGAGCTCATCTTTGTTTTTGTTAAACACTCTAGTAACTTGCATTCTGTTGCGCGCCAGTAGCATTGCGGACGCTTCTTTTCATAATCTGCTTACTTACTCACAAACCCCACTTTAGTTGTAGATAAAAGATCACTTCCCACCGTTCCCTATGGATTTGACCCCTACTTACCTGAGTATACTAAGGAGGAGACCAGGGATAAATTTGCAGCACACAATGACGTGCCGTCAACATGGAGGTTGAAGGATAAACATAAAATCAATTCCCTCCGCGTCAAGAAAAATCAATACCCTCTGCGGAAAGCTTAAAATCAGATCCTTTCTCGCTTCTATTGACTTAGAATTGCGTCGAATTGTCAAAACGATCTTGATACACCTATAACATAAATCATTCACAAAACGTAAAATAATATATGAAAAATTGTAATCAAGTTATGGGATTTGAGATTTTATGGATAGTATAAATATACTCCATTAGCGTGGAATGACAATCGACCTCCCAGGATACAACAACCGGAACTCCTTTCACTGCACCGTGTGAAGAAGGCGAAGCAAAAGCTTTCTTCTACTATCACCAGACTCCAACACAAATCAAGCTCACTTGCACAGGAGAAAACGGAGAGGGGATTCTTTGTATCAAAATTGATTTCACTCAATTGATCAATCGAACAAGGAGAGCAGCAACTTTAAGGAACCGTCAATCCATCCACGTCCATCGTGGTTCAAACTGCTCGGACATAACTAATTAATCAATCAGTCCAGATTGTTTCCTAATACAAAACTACATCGTTTCATGAATTAAACCATCTATTTTTCTTCACATCAAATTGCATCAATTTTGGAGCAACAGAATCAATTATGTCGTTTTACTCATTTGGTATTTACATCATCTTGACTGTAATGGTGGATTTGTCCACATTGAATGTTACCCTACAACATACATCTTATCTCAGCCTTTGTTGTCGCAAAAAATTAATTATTGAGGGTTAAGCATTTAGTTAGAGATGACAAGAAATAATTGAATTTGAATGTCCACAGTGCACAAATAAACAATAAAGTTTTTCCTTCGTCATTTAATTAATGATTTAAGCACGATTGTTTTTTTTGAATTTTAATGTTGTTCCTGATTTTTTACTATATATACATAATTTACAGATATTCTAAGGGTCCGCGGATGAAAATCCATGAAGGGTCCGCGGTTGGTTCGGCTCGGTCCAATTCAGAATTTCAGCATCCTTTTGATTAGGGTTTCACACCTAATTGGGAGAGCATCTTTGGACGGGGAATTCCAAAGCTTAGAGAAGAGAATAGAGAATTGCAATCAAGCTTCAGCCTTTGTCTTCACAATTGAAAAATCTTCGAACTCACTTTTAGTCTTTTGTTTTGTTACAATGTTTTCAATGAGTAGCTAAATTTCCTAACAGTTTGGGGAATTGAGTTGTAACATTGTATGAGATCATTGAATAGCAAGTTTTAATTTATTGAATTCTGTTCTTTGTTATAATTGCATGAATTGTTATTTTCCTAACTCAGCTTAGCGGTAAACTTAGGTTTATAGCAATTGCATGATATCTAATTGGATTGACATAGTAGTAAAGCCTAGCGGTGGAGCTATTGTGGTAGTTTGATAAGGTTATTGTTACATCTTCTTGAGACTCTAGCGGGTAATAGAGGATAGAACTAGAATTAAGTAACAACCCTAGCGGGACTATCTAATTAGAACTACTATAATTCATTAGCTTAGAACGTGTCTGGTTTATGATTACTAGTGCAACGAGATTCCCTGAACTGTGATTTCTCATTCAGTAGTTAAACCTTTAGTTTTTAGTTTACAGACAATCATCCAAACAACCCCCTGATAGGAGTAGATTAGCTAGTAAATAAATCCGACACTAGATTACTTTCCCTTGGGTTCGACCCTGCTTATTGCTATACTAGTTTTGAGTAGGATATAAATTAGATTTGCAGTGCACAACGACGCGCCAAAATTATGTACGGTCCGCGGATGTAAATGTAGTTGATGAACGAATAAATAGTCTATATTTATTCGTATCTCTGCTTAATATTTTGTTCATTTCTCATTTCATCGAGAGTCTTTCGATGCTTTTCGTGTCTTTTGCGGGATAAAATCAAATCTATCGCGACGCGAGGCACCTTGGGGAGATTTTTGCCTTTTTCAGATAAAAGCTGACTCAACCGAGTAAATCCTGGGGAGACCGAGTCACCAATTAACTCGACCGAGTCAAATGTGCGCCAAAGTGACTCGACCGAGTCACCTTTGACTCGATCGACCATGGACTGCACTGCTCATGTGACTCGACCGAGTCACTAATTATTGCAGCCCGAGTCAAAAGTGACTCGGTCAACGGTCAGACACAGTAATTTTTGGGACTATAAATAGAAAATGATGATTTTGAAGGAGTCCTGGATTTTTGAGAAGAACCCTATAAGAAGGAGGAGAGAATCGAGGATCCAAGCTAGGAGATCATCACCCAAGCAAATAGAGAAGCTTCCATCTCTTTTCCATCTTTTCTTTCATTTTGATGTATCTATCTTCTAGTTTGAACATGTTAACTTAGTCATGTGTGAGTAGTGCTAGGTTTGGGGATCTCATGATCCCTTAGGTAGGTTTTATCATGTAAACAACTCTTTTACATATTGAATGAAGTATTAGTTGATTCCTTATGAAATGGATACTCTATTTATGATGTGCTCTAAGTGTTTGATGAAATGCCTAGTCCACTATCTTATCAATGTGACATTGTTTCATTCAATGATGATTGATGTTGTGATGTTCACTATCCATTTCATGAATTTTTATGTGATCTTACATGCATGATGATGATGTATGATTATGTAGATGGGTTTTATTTTGAAAACTCCTATGTTACCGATCAAAAGACCGATGGGTTGAGATTATGGGGCATAGGAGATACACGGTTCAATAGAACGATGGTTTGAGAACCGTGTCACTTACCTAGTCCCTAACCAATGATGGAACGATGGTTGAAATTGGTTAAGGGTTAAGGATAACCTAGGGAAATTAACTAAGTTCATTCATAAGAAATCTTAACATTGTTTGCATGGAAATTTGCCTAGCCTAAGGGGATTGAATCCCTAAATCATTTTATTGATTGTTATCTAAACCGTTTAGCTTAGTTTGATAGAACAAACAAAACTTTAAAACCAAATCCCCCAAATCCTTTTAGATCACTAATAAGTAATGCATCCTAGTTAACTAGTTTATAGCTTCCCTTGGGTTCGACTCTAGGTCACCCCTAGATATATAAATTGTGTTTGACTTGTGATTAGGATACCCCTAAAAACTAAACGTCAAAATGGCGCCGTTGCCGGGGATGCTTTTTAACTAGTTGCTAGTTTAAATTACTTAGGATATCTAGTTCACTTCTTGTTTGTTTTTGCTCTAGTTGTGATAGCTTGTCTTGATTTTCTTGTTCTTACCTATCTCTTGTTCCTACTAAGTTTTCCTTGACTACTTGTAGGAGATTGAATGCAATCAAGAGGAAGAGGGAGACCGAAAAAAGACAAGGGTTCATCATCTAGTAGTGACCAACCTCCTCATCCCCCTACGCCTTCACCCACAATACCTCAACCAACCATCCCCATTAGAAACCTAGAAGTAGTTCTTGACATGAATCCCGCGGATAACATGGAACATCCACCTCCTAGACCTCCACCAAGGAATAACCCACCTCCTCCACCACACCAAAATGAACCAAGACCTCAAGTGCCTAGACCCCTACCGAGAAACCAACCAAACCCTCATGAGGATGAAGAAAGACCGGTTGGGGACTACATTGCTCCAACCATAGGATACTATGGCTCTCCCATTTATATGCCCGAGGGCGAGGAATATGAATTTGAGGTAAAGTCGGCTCTCCTCCACATGGTCTCGGCTAATCAATTTGATGGGTATGGGAACCCAAATTCTCACCTAGCTCAATTTACGGAATTATGCCGCACGTACAAGGTGCCCGGGGTGAGACAAGAATGCGTCTACATGAAAGTCTTCCCGTTCTCATTGAGTGGAAAGGCAAGGGATTGGCTCATGAGCCACGAGCCAAATACCTTTCGGACATGGGATGAGCTTGCCCAAGCTTTCCTAATGCAATATTTCCCTCCCGCCAAGACTAAGAAGATTCGGGATAAGATCAATCAATTTGCACAAATGGATGATGAGAGTTTTTATGAGGCGTTTGAGCGTTTCAAGGAATTACAAAGAGATTGCCCTCATCATGGGTTTAACAAGTGGCAATTGATGCAAAGCAAGAAGGAAGGAACTTGATGGATCAAGCTAGCGGTGGTGGAATCATGGATTTAACGGCCACGGATGGGTTCAAGATCATCGAGAAACTTGCTAGGAATCTCATCAATGGGGAGGTGAAAGGAATCACCTCAAGAAGACGGAGAGGTATTACCCAAACAAAGGTGTCACAAAGGAAGACTTCAATTCCCTAGCCAAAACGGTGAACTCACTTGCTCAATCTATTGGGAATTTGAACTTGAACAAAAGGAGGGAAGTGCACCAAGTTTGTAGGGTATGCTCAAGTCCATCTCATGAAGAGAACTCTTGTCCCTCCAAGAATGAGGAAATTGAGGAGATTAGCTACATAAACCGGAACCAAGACAAAGCCTATGCCCCTACAACCCACTACCAACCTAGAAATCCTAACCAACAAGTGCGGTTTTATGAAGATCAAGCATACCAAAGGAAACCTCCATACTCAAATGATCAAAGGGCTTCTCAAAGCACATTCCAAGCTAAGAATCCATCAAGCTATGTCCCTCCTCAACAAAGAAGTAATCAACAAGGGAGTGGAGCTTATCCAAGAAGAGAATTCCAAGGAAGTAGCTCTCAACACCAAGGGTATGCACCTAGACAAGAGGACACCCCTCCTCCTCCTAATGAAGACCCTCTAGTAGCATTGATGGCTCAAATGGCGGCCACCCAAGCTCAACAACAAAAAGGACTCAACTCTTGATACAAAGGTTGGAACACAAGTTTGAGCAAAAATTTGATCAACTCCAAGCGCATAATAAGATGCTCGAGACGCAATTGGCACAACAAACCTCCTCCTCCTCAAGGTATCAAGGCAAGTTACCTTCCCAACCGGATGTAAATTCATCCGAAACTATCAACGCAATAACCTTGAAGAGCGGGAAGGTCTTAGAGGAACCCCAACCGAGGATGAAGTCTCAAGTTCCCACTAAACTCAAAAAGCCAATGAAGAGCCAATAACCGAGAAAAATGGAGATGCTCAAGCTTCTAAAGCTCCCAAAGAAAGTTGCTTTATGTTGATCATGTTGCTTTAGATGCAAATTGTAGTGCAATCATACAACAAAAGATGTTAGGAAGTCTCATGATCATGGTTTTTTCTCTATTCCTATTGACATTGGTGATATAAACATTGCTAGTGCATTGTGTGACCTAGGAGCAAGCATATGTTTAATGCCATTTTCATTGTTTAAAAAGCTTGACATGGGAGATCTTACTCCTACATCCATTAGTCTACGCCTAGCGGATAGATCTTTTAGATTACCTAAGGGTATACTAGAGGATGTACCCATTAGACTTGGGAAATTCCTTGTTCCCGTAGACTTTTATGTGTTGGAAATGGATGAGGAGCATGAGATCCCAATAATCCTAAGGAGGCCTTTCTTAAATACGGTGAAAGCCGTGATAGATTGTGGTGAAGGGACTATAGAGTTGAACGTAGGGTGTGAGAAGATAAAATTTCATTTAAGAAAAATGTTAAACTCACCTAGCAACTCTATGAGATGTCATATGATTGAGGCAGTTGATTCTTGTGATGTGTTCTCTTCCTTTGATGATTTAACCGCTTTTGAGTTTGAGTTGTTAAGGCAAGATGAGCCTAGTGAGTCATTTGCTTCACTGATGTCACTTAATGAGGATGAGGATGCCTTCAAAGAGGCAATACTTGAAGAGGAAGTAAAGGAGGAGAAAGGTAAGGAATTGGGTGTGGAGTTGAAACAACTTCCACCAAATCTAAGGTATGAACCCAATGAGACTTTCTCGGTGATTGTTGAAGCTTCTTTGAATGATGAAGAAACTTGTAAACTGTTGCATGTGCTGAAAATTTATAGTGGTGCTATTAGACATTCTATTGATGATTTGAAGGGAATTAGCCCACAAATTTGCATGCATAGGATTAGGTTAGAAGAGAATGCTAAACCTAGCCATGAATTTCTTAGACGTTTGAATCCTAAGCTAGGGGAAGTTTTCCTAAAGGAAGTAACAAAACTTAGGGAAGCGGGATCATTTATGCTATCCCGATTCGGAATGGGTTAGTCCCATTCATATAGTGCCTAAAAAGGGAGGTTTAACCGTAATTCAAAATGATAAGCA